>CM061141.1:131377058-131602105 GCA_030789695.1 Scilla litardierei | reverse complement strand
ATAAGATCTCGATTATGAGTAAGTAAGCGACCGAATAGAAACGTAAGTCTTAAACGGTTTGTGGTCATAGATGTGTCGAGAACTGGATATCGACACATTGGATAGACCACTGTGTCTTAGTCTTACCTCAGGGTAATGATGATCTCATATTCATTCGACTTGGTGAAGTCGGAGACGAGACACAGGTGCTCATTGGAGAATGAGTTCACTGAACGACCAAATTAGAGTAATTAAATGGTCAACTTTAACTGAACTGTCTTTAATAACTCTAGGGTGATGATAGGTAAGCTGGTCCTTAAGACCTGAATCCATTTATACAAACATGTGAGTGAATGGTGTAGCTTAGACCCATGATCTAGGTTCGAGGCTAGGCCTGCTGAAAGATCTTAGGTTGAGTTACACCTGAAGCTCTCGAGGTAAGTAGATGACTTAGATGGGATTCGTCACTTCTGTTAAAGGGAAGTTAGTGTTACAGGCTCAGTACAATCTTTGTGTTAATCCTCGGTCGGGGTACGTTGTAAGAAGTACAACGTGAATACAACAAAGACCGCCGTATACTGACCAATGTTGTCTAATAGGGTTGACAGTAAACCATACCCTATGCCAATAGGAACACAATCATGACGAAGGGACTATAGCTAACGGAGTTCATCACTGACACAGCCAATGTAAACCCAATGATGCTTTTGTCAAAGGGTCGATCACGTTATGATGATTCTGAAACAGGGACGACAGCTACTGCTCGTGGTGATCGTCGTCTAGGGGTACCGAGCCCCTACCTGTAGTAAGGTCAGGCTGTATGGTCTCACACCGAGTAGCGTTCGTGTCTTAGTAATAGGAAGATTAATTGAGAGAAAATTATTTGATGATATTGAATAGTTGATATTCGCAAAGCTTGTTGTGAAAATTAGTCACAATAGCAATAGGGACAAATATTGCATTTGATGCAAACTATGATTAAACGTGTCAAATTGGTTACGACAAATTTAGTAGGAACAAATATATTGGAAAGGGTTACCTGGCTGACGGGATCGTCCCGGTCTAAACACAGGTTCAAATCGCGTCCAAATCGGAGCTCAAACGAGCCCAGAAACGTGAAAACAGTCCAAGGTGAAGTGGGTTAGACCCACTGGGCTAACAAGCACATAGACAAGGGCAAACGGGCGTAGCCCGCTGCAGCAGCGGGTGTGGCCCGCTGCACAGCGGGCCAGCGCTCGCTGCTTGCAGTGGGCACGCGGCCCGCCCTTGCTCTCCATGGGCACCCTTGCTAAGCTTAGCAGGCGCGCCCACAACTTAAGTCATTTCGGGTTTTTTGAAACCCCAAATGACGGCTACGAAAATCGATTATTTTCCCAACTTTGGGCAATTGTTTGAGGGGTCAAACGAAGTCAAAATTCGTCGCCGTCGGTTCCTACGCGTTCACCATTCGAAGCCCTTCGGATTGATATCTTGTTTGGTGTCTAAAGTTTAATGAGCAAAGAGAATTAATTAGTTAAAGTTTGCTTTTATGAAAAGCTCACTTAAACTACAAATTAAGCTAAATTGGCTTAATTGATTTTTTCTTTCATTTGCAAAAGTCCCACATTGCTCGCAACGAAAGAGTGAGAGCCGACTCCCTATATAAATAGGGGTGCACTCTCTTCGTTGAAAAACACACCAAGTCATCGATCGAGTAGCTCCAGACTTTTAGAACAAGCTCGATCGGCGACTAAACTATTCTCTCTCTCTCTCTCTCTCTCTTCCTATTCTCCGGAGTAGTCCTAGCAAGACTACGAAGGGGGTTTGGATTTAGATCCGGACGTCTAAGACGCGGGTTCTTCTCAAGTGAAACTTTCTACCGCGTGTAATCGGCTCAGAGGCGAAAGTCGGCTCGGGCAGATCGGTTCGAGGGTGCGAGGCGGCTCAGGCGGATCGAGTCAAGGCGGCTCGGCTACGAGGAGCATCAGAAGACGGTTGTCACACCCCGCTTCCCAAAAATATGGAGGCGAGACGTGAGGGTCCGCTCAGACTTGAAGCTGCAAGTCCGATAAGCATCAATTATCTTTAAATGGCAGGTCCTTGCAATGCGATACGAAACAAAGATAATAATAAAGGAAAATGAGACAAAAGCAAATCTCAGAATATCCATAAATAAGTTCCAACATCACAGAAAAAGCCACCATGCTAAAAGAAAAGAATCTACAAGGCCCCAGCATGGCCAACAAAAGTACAACATACAAAGTAAAGGTGCCACGCACCGACAACAAACAGAAATCCTAAAACAAAAGGAAGCTCAGCAAGGCCGCTAAGAAAGGTCACCGGTATCCACAAAACTCCTCTTGGGCAGACATGGACTCAGGCTCAGCGTCAGCAACAACCACGTACTCAGCTATGGTCTCTGGCTCAGGGTCTAACATGTGACACCCAAAAGAGCAAGGGGCACATGTCAGCAAGTCTACAAGAGACTTGTGCAAGGAAACTGAAAGTAAAGTGAACAACCTAGCAGTTTTAGCATGATGCAATGACATGGCAGTTAAAGTATGAGTGCAACAAGTAAAGTAAAGTACAACAAGCAACTAGCATGGCATGGCATGAGTAGCAAACTACTATCATTCACAAGTCACGTTTTCATGTCGTGCACAGAGTTCACGCCTTACAGCTAGAGTGGCTGATCGGGCCAGCTCCTAAGCTGAGTGGTCGGTCAACCCTACCCCTCCACGTGTATCGAGCCAAGGCCTTACTCCCGAACGTGAATGCTCGCTTCTGGATCACGAGCCAGGAAGTGTTTTTCATGATGGCATATGGGTGCACCTAGCCTGAACAAGGATGTACAAGTATTTGTAGCGTGTGCTACGAATGCAACATTCAACTGAGATGACATGTAAGATGCAATGCATGGCAGATAACAGTTTAAGTGCATACAGATAAGGAATTTAAACATGACAGATATCAATGCATGAATGACATGGCAGGGTGACAGGTCTAGCTTCGTTGTCAAGCTAGATCTTAAAGTTGCGTCTAGACAGCTATCATTTCACTGTCTAGTCTCTTTTACGCTAAAATCAAGGAAGTGGCCTAAAACATGGCCTAAAGCAAAGGTTGGCAAGTTTCACTTGCCTGCAAGTCACACGTCTGAGAAACACTGTCCAAAGAGTCCGAGTCACAAATAACCTACGTGCACAAGTCCACCGGCCTACATTCCCATTTTATTAATCTTTGATTAGTGAATATAAAACACTTTAAAACACTTTAAAAACATAGTTTTAGTCTTGATTATCAGGCTGAGGTTGGGGTCCTAAGGGTGCAGATCGTTACCTCAACACGACGCGAAAGCTACACTGGCATCGGGTAGCGACGCCAGGGGTTGGAATAAAAGAACGCGCTCCAAGTCCAGATTCCAGAATAGATTCCTCGCTTGAAAGATCTGGGCAGCAACCGGAGCAATGAACCAAGATTCCAAAGCTAGAACGTGCGACGACGGGCTACGACGTATCACAACGTCGTAAACGGCAAATCCTCAAAGAGAAAGCACCTACGTGGGGCCCACAGCAGTTCTAGGGACCAATGGGGGACCCACAATACCTCTGGAGAACTTGGGGGGCCCACGGTGGCAAGCGGTGCGGAAGCTGCGACGTTGCGATGAACGTCGCTCGATCAGACATGGGTCGGTGCGGAGAAATCCCTCGGTCAGACACTGCGGTGGCGCTGTGCAGTGCTGCGGGGTCGGTCACAGCGGCGGGTGCAGAGAAAGTCCTCGGTCGGACACTTGGGGCGAGTTGGTCGGGTGCTTGGGCGAGGCTTGCAACGTTGCAAGCGCTACAACGAAGCGGGCGATGCGGAGAAGCGGGGGAGCGCTTCGGTCGGACACGGCGGATGCGGGGGTCGGTGCAGGCTTACGAAGCGGATGCGGAGTGGGGGTCGGTGCGGGCTGAGTCCTCGGTCAGACCGAGGGAACGGGGCTGAAATCGTCGGTCATGCACAGGCGGCTGCTGCAACATTGCGACGAATCGTCGCAAGCGAGTTTTTGGGTTTTGGGAGCGGTTAGGGTTAATTTCTTGCGAAAATGAGTCTTCCTAGGGGTTGTTTATATAGTATAGAGGGGTTGACTTGGTCTAGGGCTAAATCTAATAGGATTAGGATTTAAAAATCATTTAAAACTCGTTCCTACTTACACAAGGCTAGGATGCGACCAGGATGAGCTAGGATTTGGCTCAAAAATAGTTTGAAGTATAATAATCTAATAAAAATTTTATTTGGCTAAAAATATTTTAAAACTTAGTTATTAAAAATATTTAAAACTTTGTTAAAAATGTAAAAGTGGTCAAATAAACTCCAAAAATTGTAAAATAAATATCGGGGTGTTCGGGACGACGGGAGAAAGAAAACTAAGAAAACGGATCTCAATTTCGACGTCGGACGACGAAACTAAAAATAGAAACGTCTCACGTCAAAAACGAAAATCACAACGTCTCTTCGAATAAGATCAAATCGTGGGAAAACGACCCGCGAAATGTTGTTCCAAATTAGTGCCACAATTTAATACTCTCAGAGACGTTCACAACGACATATCACACCAAAGTGTTCACAAACAAACAAAGTCTAAAATAAATACGTGCACGGTCAAAAGCACGTGCACGAATAAAGTACAACGAAAACAGACCGTTACATCCTCCCCACCTTAAAATAAAGTCCGTCCTCGGACTTTCTAACTATAAATATAATTCTAGCTAGACTAGTAGCTATCCCGACCACATCACATTATAATTCAACCAAGTTTAGTCATTAAAAATGCTTATACATACACTAGGTAGTCAAACAATAATTCTGCTATCAAGTATGTATTCATTCATGAACATGTTTCAATCATATATATATATATAGATATATATATATATATATATATATATACATACATCCCTTATATAACTATTACTAACCTAGCACAAACAATAGTTCAGATACTCAAATAAGATTAGTCTAACTCTAGCAAATACAATCATTTCTCTACGTATAGATAGCTACATATGCACAAGAACAAACATAGGTATACTACTCCCTAATATTTCCTAGTATACATCCAATACCAAACATATCAACACATGTAGTCACACCATACTGTTATTTAAATCAAGTTTTACTATATCTATTATACATTCACCACTACTATAATTTCACGTATATAGTCATTCAAATGCATGCAATTATTTCACCATATATTCACATCACATACGGTCCTATAACTGGATTTACGACACGCCACATATACCATAGTCACCAAAACTTATAACTAGGCACATACTAACCCGTGCATGGTGCACACCCACACGCTAACATTTCATTCATATATACCAATCATACCACTATATACTTAGCACATCTACACCTAGTTTAGCTAGCACACATACGTTCACACATGCAAGTCCTTAGTAAATAACTATACCACAAGATCAACACCTATAACTATATACTGGTATAGCGACCCACAATCATGTGCGTAACACAACCAGGCACAAACACTTCTATCACTATACATACATCAAACTTCGCTATATGCAACTACATACATACACAACAATATACTTAGAGTATACACACTCAAGCTTGAGTGAGACTCGAACACATATCAGAAAACTTTATATACGTAACACGGTATCTATACCTATACCAATACCACACTCTAATATATATACATCTACCAACATAACCACATACATACTATAATATCAATCTCTATATTTAGTCAGGTCACACTCACATATTTAAATCACTTTACATACCATAATAATATCACCAATACCAGCACACGTATAATTATAATACCTTCCCTAATACATGCATTCACAGTATAGTCACACACACGTAGAACATATGTTCACACCATATTCTAATACCTATAATTGGTAGACCAACACATCTACACATACATAGTTAAGATGTGCAACAGTCGTGTATACCTCCTGGTATACACGCATACAACATCCCGTAAAAGCAAGCAATACCAATAAAGATTATAATCCTACTACCATATGTATAACACCTATATACTCATGCAGCAAATACATAACTACTTACGTCTAAGCACAATACGTATCTACGTATGAGCACATACTCACACGTACTAACACATAGGTCAAATAATAGATCTACTCACTGAACTATACGTACACCTATTATTATCACTTCTATCAAACACATAGCTTTACCAACATATTATTTCAAACATTATAAGTATCTCCAACTACATACCCCTCATTATATATATCAACACTGATTCTTATGTACACAGACGTCCCTAGAGTGGTATAGCCATCCACACACATATCTATAAATACTAACACACATACAACTTCATAAATACCATGTAATTATATGCACTACAAGTAAGGTTAACGTTGGCAACGGTAAGCACTAAAGTGATAACCAAACAATAGTGAGGAAACCTAAAATGAAATCAAAATGAAACAAGAACGGAATAAACGGGTTCAGGTGAGGCGACATAAAAGGGAAAAAGTTTGGTGGGATGGAACGAAATATAATTCAGAATCATCAAGTAGGGAGGAAAGAAATAAAATAAGGATATAATAAAATGCAAGTTTTAAAATAAAATTATAATAATATCCTTATAAAACGAAGAAAGGTAGCATGAAAGTTAAATCACGTCATACGATTAGACGCAAAAATAATGAGCATGGAGGTGAATGAATTGTTTCGCATCAGGGAATAAATTTAAAATGGAGATAGTATTTTACAAAAAATTTTGAAGTATGAAAATGATGAGTATTAAAATCGACACGCTGAAAGCTGAAATTCCATGTAACTTAGGAAAGTATATTAAAGGTAAATACGATGAGTTATTCGAATAAGCTTCATTAACATAAGCAAGAAGAGAAAATTATAAATTGAATTAGGAAAAATAAGAGTCCGGTTCAAAATAAAATTAGCATATGGAAAGGGACAAGGTGTTTATATAGGTACGAAAAGTATAGGCTGGGCAAAATTATTATAAATTAGTAATCAAAAATTCTCGACAAGAGTTTCATATTAAAAAATAATAAATAAAAATGAATTTAAATCAGCAGAAGGGTATGCAGTCTAAGTATATATATTAAAAGTTTTTGAACGAGTTTAAACTTAGTGAATGAGAAATATCGAAAATACCTTCAGAAGATTTAGAATTCGTAAGAAGAGATACGATGATTAACGACGATCGCCATGAGGCAATCTCGTGAATCGAGGGCAAGAAAATGGTCGTATGATCAAAACATACATACGCCTAGGATATGAACCAGGAAAATCTACGGGGAAACTCCTACGGTCGACCAACAAAAATTAAGAAACTAAGCGCTAAGACTTTCTAAGGAGCTAGACGGTAATGAAATGCGTTCAGCTTGGTCCGAAATCGATGAACCCAAGCGAACGACTAAAGGAATCTTAAAAGTCTAACATGATCAGAGTTAGGCAAGAACCACTAAGGTAACTCCTACGACGATTAAATCAATTTCTAGCATGGAGTCTAACTAACAATCAGAGGCCTCTAACTAGCAAGCACCGACGTCTAACTAAGTCTTCTTACCACCTAGTGACATAGGAAAACAACTAGACTAGGCTTAAGACTCGGATGTTGCAATTTATTTAATGGATATTCCATAGTTATTATCATTGTTCCGATAATCACTACTACAAAAAAACACTTAGATAGCGCTTTTTTTTACACTTGGATAGCGCTTTTAAGCGCTATCCAAGCTACCGCTATGGTAGCTTGGATAGCGCTTTTATAAGCGCTATCGTAGTGGTTTACTAAGATAGCGCTTATAAAAGCGCTATCCAAGCTACCGCTATGGTAGCTTGGATAGCGCTTTTTAAGCGATATCTAAGTGGTTTACTAAGATAGCGCTTTACTACCTTAGCGCTTTTAGAAGCGCTATTCAAGATTACTCGAGTAATTTTGATTTTTACTTTGCATAGCTCTTTTGCCACGGACCTGCTGTGGCTAATACTCATTAGCCACGGATATGTCGTGGCTAATACGCATTAGCCACGGACCGGCCGTGGCTAATGTTTATTTTTTTTATAAAAAAAAGAAAATCAGGCCATTTCTGTGAAGCAACCGTAATAGCTGTGTACATCCTATCGTTATATTTCACTAATAGAAAATTGGTCGTGGCTTTCGTTCAAGAACATCCAAACGTTATATTTCAATAATAGCTGTGTACATCATACCGTTATGTCCTACTCCTATTAAAAAACTGAGAATACATAAAAACAACCTAAAAAACAAGCCCTCTAATACATTTTGAAATTTCCAACAACAAAAAATCACACCCAACAAGGTTCACACAAGAACCTCAAAAAAAAGTACAAACATCTCAAAGTAGAATTCAACATCAAACTGAATACAAAATCATATGAACAAAAAGAAAGACAGAAGTAAGGTTAGAAAACCATCAATGCAAAAGAATTGTATCAGTGACATCCGTAGCTCTATCTCGCAGACGCGCTACAAAGAATGACATCCATACGTCAACGAGAATCTTCTTGCAGCGAAGGGCGCAGCAAAGTCCTCAGACCTATCAGCATCTCTATGTTCCTCTTCCTCTTCATCAAGCACTTCAGAAGTAGAAGAATCTTGGCCTCCAATAGCTCAAGTACTTTACCAATAGGCAATTCCTTCCACACACAAATGTCTTCCAGCAACTCATTTTGGCCCTACGGTTCATAGAAAAATATGATCAAGCTCATTTGGCCAATTTTTTTTACCCTAAAGAATAGTAGTGAATTGCTAAACTTCAAGAACGTCTTACTTGGAAGGAATCATATGAAAAATAGATGCACTGCAAGGCTATAGGTCATGGAATAAATATTTATTGCGAATGCTAACCAAGCAGAAACCAAAGGAACTTTGAGAGGATATAGCCAGGTAGGGCGCATATGCAGTTCCAATATTGAAAAAAAATAGAAAATCAGGCAGGAAAATTTACTGTATAGTTTTTCCAATATATACAGTAAGAGAGGAAAATATATTGCGCTCAATCAATATATTTATCAAAATTAAATACCATCATAACTTCGGAAATATTACAATAACAATAATACAAAAAAATATCATCCAGACAAATAAACTCACCCAAGTAACCAGACTCTGCTAGCACGCCAAAGCTATATACATCACTTTTCTGGGTTAGCTAGCCAGTCATAGCATATCTGCATGGATCCGACACAAGAAGAGAGAATCAGGATCACACCTTTGATATATTTATCTTGGTCGTTTGTGCATAACATTGCCCAACACATGCACTATGCATGAAACCTGATAATGTTTGCTTTATTATACATAAAATGAATTCATTGCAAGAAACAAAAGTAGAAAAGCAAAAGGATGGCAGGGAGGTCGAGGAATACATAGGCATCACCATAAAGGTTTCACTTTTTGATAATAAACGCACAAACTCTTTTAACCCCTAGTCAAAAACCTGAGTTAAGACCTTTAAAATTACTATGAACTTCCAAGTTAAAAACTAATTTTTAACAAGCAATGAATTTTAAAAGCAATATATCGTCTTGTTCTAAGCCATTTATTAATCTAAATAGTTGAGCAAAAATGCAATGATTGAGGCGATATCAAAAGAAGATGAGGGAAACCCATGTTGATTTTAAGGTTTGCATTCGAATAATGATGGAGTAGATTAAGGATGTTGTTGCCGGCCCGCGGAAACACACACCCACACAAATACTCTTATAGAAAAGAGCTCCTTTCTTCCTCTCTGTGCATGTGCTTCTAAGTTCTAGTGTATGTTTGCACACACATGTTTTGCGTACGCAAATTTGGGGAGAGACGGATGTTTTGCGTACGCAAATTTGGGGAGAGACTGACATGATTGTGCATATCGAGGTTGGAAATGGGTATAGAATCAATAGCGTGATGAGAAGAAAATCAACCGATCATATGATAAGTTAGCATCTCCAATATTCCCAATTACCTTATTTCATACCTTCCGTACACAAACCTGCATACAGATAGTTTATAAGCATATATAAGTTAATGCAAACATATATATGCTAGCAAAGTTATATGCTAGCAATTGGGATCGCCTGAACACGATCAAGATGCCCAGCTTTTTCATCTCGACTCCGATGAATAAAAATACCATTATCAAATTTATTGGTGAAATGTGCACTTCCACTGAGATCATACAGATTTGGTGGACCACCTCCCCAATGTTGAAGCTTTGGAAATGTTACAAGGTCAGGGCATTACATATGAGTGTATGCACACATTCATAGTTGCATGCATGCATGATCAGTCTGAAACTTTCATAAACAGCTTACCTGTCTAGGATGTAAATATCTATGCCAGAATCATATAAATATGAAAATAACTAGTGTACCAATTACCACATAGCATAGATATTCATTTCCCACATCTTTGGAAAATTTTCAAAAAATTGCAGTGTTTACAGGAAGAATGCATACAGAATTCTAGTTCTATCTTAAAACAATGGAGTTCCTAAAACCTTGGATGGGGGGATGGATGATGATATCTGTCGCATGTTGACAAACAACCGGAGAAACGTCCTTAAAAAATAAGTATACACATGCCACAACTTATTTCAAGACGTCTATACACATGTAATATTTAAGAAGGCAGCAAGTAACACCATAGGTTGCAACAAAATTAGCATTCAGGATATGGGCACTCGTAAGATGAGTGCTAGTTCCTGTCTCCTAGACCCATTGAAATTGAATGTGGGAAAACTAATTACAAAAAATAGAAAGAACATAAACAAAAGGTTGGACTCTCCAACAAATAGCACGTCCACATTCATCAGTAAAAAGTCATGTGCCCATAAAAGAATAATTTATGTCATTAAAGCATCGGCTTTTGATTGATATCGGTGTAAGTAGCACATAGAGGTCACTAATGCACACAGATTCTAATATATTTCAATCCAAATCCAATTCCATATTTGTCTTGTGACAAATATGGATACCCCTATCCATCTGTTAAAATGATTGATACATGTATCACTATTTGAAAAAAAATCCAAAGAGAAGTTCAAAATTTTGAATACATATTGGAATGTATATTAACATGTACAAATGCATGCAAATTAGCATCTATTTAGTATTTCTTAACATAACATGATTAAACTTTTTACTTGCATATGCATTAAAGAGGAACTTTGAACTCATTTTTCCTTGGAATATTCATTTATCACAATAAAATCGGGCTTATTTAGATCAGAGCAGATCCAATCTGACTATCAATTCATTTGTGTCAACTATGGTTAGTAACTGCAATGTAACTCTCCTAGAGAAAATATTTGCCCTAACTCACGTATGCACATATCTTCAACTTATCAAAAATTAATCTATTAGTTACCATGATATCACAAGTACTAATAGTGAGAGACACGTAGGGCATTTTTATATTTAAATTAAGTAGCCAGATCACTGCACTTGTTTAAGCGATTACCAACACCGAGACACAAGTAAAACATGTCGATCACAATACTAAATTTATCCACTTGATTGCAATCATATATACACACTAGATATCCATTTGATCTACTTGTTTGAGACATGAAGGAGCAGATAGTTCATGTAATGGTGTACTTACTCTGGCGCATGATATCCGAAAGTTCCCAGGACACGAGTAGAATGAAGGCGAGCAGCCATATCAGGAGCTTGATTTGAGAGATTAAAATCTGCAATTTTTGCTTTGAAATCTTCAAACAAAAGAATATTGCTTGATCTAATATCCCGATGGATTATAGAAGGTTGAGCCTTCTCATGAAGGTACTATAAACCCTTTGCTGCATCAATAGCAATCCTCACGCGCTGCATCTAGTCAAGCACAGGACCAGGTTGGGCACCTTGAACTCCTTTCCTCCCTGGATTTCAAAAAGAAAATTAGATTTTATGCTTCATACATCAACTCGGACAATTATAATACTCTGATAGAAGTTGCTATTTGATCATCATACCATGCAAAACATCATGCAGTGAACCCATGGTAGCAAATTCATAGGACAACAAGCGGAAATTTCCTTCCACGCAATACCCCAGTAATTGTACAGAATTATCATGTTTTAATTTGGATACTGTTTCAACCTGAGGCCAAAGAACATTACAGTTTGATTCTCACAGGCTAAAGGAATGAAGTTGAACAGAGAAACGATAGTCGTGTGCTGAAATAATCCAACAAACCTGGGTCAGAAACTCCTCCTGACTGGAGTCTGTATCAGAAGAAACGTCAAGTTTTTTAATTGCAACATGTTGCCCGTCGTTCAGAACGGCATAATATACTCTCCCATAAGACCCTTCACCAGCCAAGGACTTTGATCCGAAGTTGTCTGTCTTCTCTTTCAATTTAGCTAATGATAACTGGGGTACTTCGATATGTAGGTCCTTCTTCTTTGGTTCTTCTTTGGCTAGAGTAGCAGGCCTTGAACCCTTTTGCATTCCTGAACGTCGCAAAGAATTCAGCAGAATGATGGCAGACATATGTCCAATGTTATAAACACGAGAACGCATCATATCCAAATTCAGGAAAGAATTAGAGTAAATCATAGGTAAAAAGGAGGAGATACAACACAGAACTGAATGATGAAATCCTTTAGCCCATTATATAGAGTAAATCATAGGTGAAAAATATAGAAACTATCAAAAGAAATCATCAAATGTAAACCTCATGAAACATTCTTACTGCATTTTTGGCAGGTCTAGACTATTTCAGGGATTACCAATACATTTGTGGCCCTCAAATTCTAGTAAAATCCCAAATTTTTGGGCAGATGGGCCAGAAGGCAATTAGTTTTCTAAATTGCATAATTAAAATTCTCGCTGGAAAAAAAGGAGGACCGTATGAACTTTAACATTCATATTCTATCAGTCAATTCAACAAACACCTTCGGCCCACTCACTCTCCATTCCCTATAGCTGCAATCTCCTCCGCTCATGCAACAAGATCTCTCGGCCCAAACATTCGGAGTTTTTTTAAAAAAAATTCTCTCAGGCAATTCAACAAAGACCTTAAGAGCTAGTAAATTCTAACAATGTATTTAGCCCATTAAACTCTTGAATCTGCAAATTTTTGATAAACCAGGAAAAAGCAAATTTTTGATAAACCAGAAAAATCTCATCTTTGCTATAGAAAAAAGTCTAAACACACCATAAATGCACACATATATGAAGAACCATCCGATAATTTTCAGGTTTCAGGCAGTGCCCTAAAACAATATGATGAAAATCACAACAAAGTGACACTAAATACTCAAAATAGACAGTGTCGAGTCCAGAGAGAATGCGATAGATACCCATCCCAAGCGCGGAAACCTCAACATCATTGTGCTGCTGCATGTACCGCTGCCAAAAAACCGATACAAACAAACAATGTAAAAGCAAAAAATCCTAGAAACAATCCAGAAGCAAAAAGAGAGCGGAAATGTAAGGGATTAGGGTTGTCATACGAACCTTAGCGAGATTGACGTAGAAGAAAAGGGGCTTCTTGGTGTTGGATACCTGGATCCTGTTCTTCTTGTGGGAATCGCTGATGTTGAAGCTCCCAACTGCGTCCGTGATCTCCTCCATTTGCGAACTCTAGCTAGAAGAATGATAAAGGAAACCCTAACCCTAGACCCAAAACTTCGATAAGAGAGCGGAAAATAAAACAAAAATAAGTTAGAGTGAAATAAAGAGAATAACGAGAGAGGAAGGAGAGGATGACGGGACTTGCTGCTACCAGACTCGCCGCTTGCGGGGTTTGGATTGCGTTGAGGAAGAGGAGGAGGAAGGTGATGAGACTGAGAGGGGCTGATGAGGTCTCTTTCTTGACGAGTCGGGATATTTTTGCCGCCAGATGGGGAAGGGTTGGGACAGTTAGGGCTTGAAAATTTCGGGATTTTTTGTTTAAGTGGCTTACGTAACGATTGGTACCATAGCGCTAACAAAAAGCGCTGTGTAAGATATTACTTGGATAGCGCTTTAACAAAAAGCGCTATCTAAGTGATTTTTATCTTGATTTTGATTTATTTTTATTTTTTAAAAGTGCAGAAGCGCTATACAAGAGCTCACTTAGATAGCGCTTTTTAAAAGCGCTATCTAAGTGGCGTTACCCAAGCCCAAATCTGTAGTAGTGAATTCGCAGTTGCAAGACGGACCTGCATGGGCCACCAACAAAACCTGTCACGCCCCGCTTCCCAAAAATATGGAGGCGAGACGTGAGGGTCCGCTCAGACTTGAAGCTGCAAAGCTGCAAGTCCGATAAGCGTCAATTATCTTTAAATGGTAGGTCCTTGCAATGCGATACGAAACAAAGATAATAATAAAGGAAAATGAGACAAAAGCAAATCTCAGAATATCCATAAATAAGTTCCAACATCACAGAAAAAGCCACCAGGCTAAAAGAAAAGAATCTACAAGGCCCCAGCATGGCCAACAAAAAGTACAACGTACAAAGTAAAGGTGCCACGCACCGACAACTAAAAGAAATCCTAAAACAAAAGGAAGCTCAGTAAGGCCGCTAAGAAAGGTCACCGGTATCCACAAAACTCCTCTTGGGCAGACATGGACTCAGGCTCAGCGTCAGCAACAACCACGTACTCAGCTACGGTCTCTGGCTCAGGGTCTAACATGTGACACCCAAAAGAGCAAGGGGCACATGTCAGCAAGTCTACAAGAGACTTGTGCAAGGAAACTGAAAGTAAAGTGAACAACCTAGCAGTTCTAGCATGATGCAATGACATGGCAGTTAAAGTATGAGTGCAACAAGTAAAGTAAAGTACAACAAGCAACTAGCATGGCATGGCATGAGTAGCAAACTACTATCATTCACAAGTCACGTTTTCATGTCGTGCACAGAGTTCACGCCTTACAGCTAGAGTGGCTGATCGGGCCAGCTCCTAAGCTGAGTGGTCGGTCAACCCTACCCCTCCACGTGTATCGAGCCAAGGCCTTACCCCCGAACGTGAATGCTCGCTTCTGGATCACGAGCCAGGAAGTGTTTTTCATGATGGCATAGGGGTGCACCTAGCCTGAACAAGGATGTACAAGTATTTGTAGCGTGTGCTACGAATGCAACATTCAACTGAGATGACATGTAAGATGCAATGCATGGCAGATAACAGTTTAAGTGCATACAGATAAGGAATTTAAACATGACAGATATCAATGCATGAATGACATGGCAGGGTGACAGGTCTAGCTTCGTTGTCAAGCTAGATCTTAAAGTTGCGTCTAGACAGCTATCATTTCACTGTCTAGTCACTTTTACGCTAAAAGCAAGGGAGTGGCCTAAAACATGGCCTAAAGCAAAGGTTGGCAAGTTTCACTTGCCTGCAAGTCACACGTCTGAGAAACACCGTCTAAAGAGTCCAAGTCACAAATAACCTACGTGCACAAGTCCACCGGCCTATAGTCCCATTTTATTAATCTTTGATTAGTGAATATAAAACACTTTAAAACACTTTTAAAACATCGTTTTTAGTCTTGATTATCAGGCTGAGGTTGGGGTCCTAAGGGTGCAGATCGTTACCTCAACACGACGCGAAAGCTACACTGGCATCGGGTAGCGACGCCAGGGGTTGGAATAAAAGAACGCGCTCCAAGTCCAGATTCCAAAATAGATTCCTCGCTTGAAAGATCTGGGCAGCAACCGGAGCAACGAACCAAGATTCCAAAGCTAGAACGTGCGACGACAGGCTACGACGTATCGCAACGTTGTAAACGAAAAATCCTCGAAGAGAAAGCACCTAGATGGGGCCCACAGCAGTTCTAGGGACCAATGGGGGACCCACAATACATCTGGAGAACTTGGGGGGCCCACGGTGGCAAGCGGTGCGGAAGCTGCGACGTTGCGACGAACGTCGCTCGGTCGGACACAGGTCGGTGCAGAGAAATCCCTCGGTCAGACACTGCGGCGGTGATGTACAGTGCTGCGGGGTCGGTCACAGCGACGGGTGCAGAGAAAGTCCTCGGTCGGACACTTGGGGCGGGTCGGTCGGGCGCTTGGGTGAGGCTTGCAACGTTGCAAGCGCTGCAAAGAAGCGGGCGATGCAGAGAAGCGGGGGAGCGCTTCGGTCGGACACGACGAATGCGGGGGTCGGTGCGGGCTTGCGAAGCGGATGCGAAGCGGGGGTTGGTGCAGACAGAGTCCTTGGTCAGACCGAGGGAACGGGGCTGAAATCATCGATCGTGCACAGGCGGCTGCTGCAATGTTGCGACGAATCATCGCAAGCCAGTTTTTGGGTTTTGGGAGCGGCTAGGGTTAATTTCATGCGAAAATGAGTCTTCCTAGGGGTTGTTTATATAGTATAGAGGGGTTGACTTGGTCTAGGGCTAAATCTAATAGGATTAGGATTTAAAAATCATTTAAAACTCATTCCTACTTACACAAGGCTAGGGTGCGGCCAGGATGAGCTAGGATTTGGCTCAAAAATAGTTTGAAGTATAATAATCTAATAAAAATTTTATTTGGCTAAAAATATTTTAAAACTTAGTTATTAAAAATATTTAAAACTTTGTTAAAAATGTAAAAGTGGTCAAATAAACTCCAAAAATTGTAAAATAAATATCGGTGTGTTCGGGACGACGGGAGAAAGAAAAATAAGAAGACAGATCTCAATTTCGACGTCGGACGACGAAACTAAAAATAGAAACGTCTCACGTCAAAAGCAAAAATCACAACGTCTCTTCGAATAAGATCAAATCGTGGAAAAACGACCCGAGAAATGTCGTTCCAAATTAGTGCCACAATTTAATACTCTCAGAGATGTTCACAACGACATATCACACCAAAGTGTTCACAAACAAACAAATTCTAAAATAAATACGTGCACGGTCAAAAGCACGTGCACGAACAAAGTACAACGAAAACAGACCGTTACAACGGTGCGGTACACCTTGCCTGCTCCAAGGCCAAGATTCCGGGTATGTGCTTAAGTAATTTTTAGTGTAGATTTAATTTTGTCGCTTTAGTCTAGATCTTTCTTGCGGTGGTCAGATCCACCCCAAGGTAGCAAGATCGGGCTAGGTTCTGGCTCCCTTAGAGCCTAGCTAAACAGTTTAGATGGCTTAAAAGTTTTAGTTTTGTTTTCTGCTGCGTGTTTTAAGCCCCTGTGGTCCGTCCGACTTAGGACGGACACAGATCCGAGCTCTGAGGGTCCGCCAAAACCTCAACTGTGGTATCAGAGCCACGGTTATGCTATTGATATATTATATCAACTTTTTTAAATCTTTAAAATTGCTTAATTTTAAACATACGAACTATTTTAGCTTTATGTTAAAATTAGTTTAAAATTGTTTTGTGTTTTTTAATAATTGTTTTTGCAACACGAATTTTTTTTGGACGATTTAATTTTATGCGATAAATTTTAAATTGGTCTCCAATGTTTTAAATGCTTTATAAAATTTTTTATGAGATATAATATTTTTTTTCCGAGCATTTGAAAGTGATTAAAGTTTATGTAACCTTAAGGATATATTTTATTTTTGAAATTTAAATTTTCTTAAGTTACATAAAGATTAGAAATTTGAAAACTTTATTTGAAATCTTTTAAAACAATTTCTAATGATTTTAAAAGTGTTTTGAAATTTCTTTAATGGATATGTAAATTATAGAAATAATTTATTTTCATGAGATGAAATGATAAATTAGTTTCTTTTAAATTACAAAGAGGCTTCAAGATTTTTTATGCGATATTTAATCTTAGAAATGGTTGATTAAAATTTTAAAGCCTAAGTTTTAAAATTATTTGATAATTTTATGATACCTAGTTTTATGTGATAAAATGTTTTGAAGCTTTAAATTTTGATCTTTAAATTTAATTTTTAAATTTTAGGTTTGCGTGTTATTTATTATGTAGATAATTTTTAACTTGCAAATTTTCATTATATGTCACTAGTTGAAACTTTTATTTATGCCGATAAATCATTTGTTTCATTTTCTTTTAATGGACATATTGAATAATGTATTCATGAACCTTATTAGGTTAGCCATTAAATGTTTAAAATTTTATGAGATGAAATTTTAATAAACTAGTGACATGCTATGTTTGATAAAACAAAAACAACATCAAAACCTACTACCAGATTAGGCTAGTCCCTTTGATTGCAAATCATTTCAATAAATCATTTAATTGATGATTTTCATAAAAGACTAATGTTGAAACATGTTGTAATTGTTTTATAAAATCCTAATTAGATTGGGGTAGCACGTTGAACGAATGAACCTTATAGTTGAAAGGACTTAATAAAAATTGTTCAACCAATCCATAAAATTTTGAATTTTAGGATCCACTAGTTGATAAGGATTAACTAGTTTTCTTAATAAAAAAACATTTAGTTGTTTGGACGAACATAAAATTGATGAAAACTCCTTCAATGGATCATGATGTCGGTCAATGTGCTTGGCTAAGTTTGCTGGACCAACCTAGCTAGTCTGGCTAATAAGTGGTCATGGCTTAGTCAATTTCCTGGCAGCGTCCGCTGGACCGCAAGGAGTCGATTCATGACTGTGTAAGTCCATCGACTATACCTAAGTCAAATACAATAGTAATCTTGTTCAAGATAAATCGTAGCCCTCCTTGTTTTAGGAGTTGGCAACTGTAAGAAACATGTTACGGTTGTTGAGCTACACTCAAGCCGTGACATGTCAATATTATAGAAACCGATTTCTTGATAAACATCTTGACCTGACTGAAACCGATGTCTCATCCTCTGAGCATCGGCGTAAGTCTAACCTAGAATGTAGTCTAAGTCCTGATCCAAACCGACGTGTCATGCATACACCGAGCAACGGGGCAAGTCAGGCTAGACACGAAAACAAGGGTCTGACTAGGCTAGCCATTGTGATCCAGATGAGCACACTCATGATCACAAATGACTAGGTGTAAAATCGATAGGGAATCATAATAGATATGATTGACGACGAGTTCGTCTACCAACTGTAGAGTCGGACAACTTGTTGAGACACACTCAAGGTTGTCAGACTCAGGGTAGTCGGATCCCTCTCTTACAAATATTATTTTATAATAAATTGTTTATTATTATGGCTGTAATAAATTTAGTGGGAGAATATAGTTTTATTAAAACCAATAAAACTATACGACGAACATATACTGACTAAAGTATCTATAAAATGCAGAATGGATTCGGGTCTTAGATATATGGTTGAAAAGAACGTGCTCGATGGAACAAACTACAAAGACTGGCTTAGGAACATTAAGTTGGTCCTTTCCCTAGCCGGGATATGATACGTACTGTTCGAGGACGTTCCGGAGAAGCCCGATGAAGATTCGACCTTCGAGGAAAAGGAAGCCTATAAGCTGTACCAGAGGGATGCAGAGAAGGCCAGGTGCCTTACTCTGGCTTCGATGAGTAACGAGCTGTAGAAGAAGCATGAACATATGGATGTTCTAAGTATGCTTTTGAATGCACAAGAGTTATACGGCAAGCGATCTCGAGCTGCCAAGTTCGAAGCCACCAGCAACCTCTGGGGTACAAAGATGGAGGCAGTGCCCGTACAAGATCATGTTATCAAGATGATCGGGTATGTAGAGGACGCCACCCAGTTAGGATTTGTCCTGGACAATGAGATGTCCGTGGACATTATCCTGAAGTCTTTGACTCCTGAGTTTAAGCCTTTCATCACTCGTTTTATAATGAACAGTCTTGAAACGGATCTTCCTGGTCTCCTCAATATGCTTAGGCAGTTTGAGGAGATTGAGAAGAAGCCGACTGCATTGGTTGTTGGCTCTGCTTCTTCCGACCAGCCGAAAGGCAAGGGTAAGAAGAGGCAGGTCCCGCAACCTGCGAAGGCGAAGAAAGGGAAGAAAAAAGACTAAAGGGGCACCGTCAAAATCTGAGTGCTTCCATTGCCACACGATTGGCCACTGGAAGAGGAACTATAAAAGCTATCTTGCAGAGAAGAAGAAGGGGTATACTGATGCCTCTACCTCAAGTACAAATTAAATTCAATAAAACGTAATTATTTCCAATCATATAGTATAAGATACTAAAGACATCTGGGTAATGTATACCGGTGGCTGATATGAAGCGAAGATTGGGAGAAGTGCGGAGGACGGTCGGTAATCTGAGCAATCGTTGCTGCTAGGACTGTTCAAAGACTTCGAGAGACATGATCGAGAAGGAGATGATACTAAATTTTAGTTAAATAAAATGTATCATTTCTTAAAGTTTGAAAACAATGATTGAGTGTTCTACACTCAAAGTTTATTGGATAAACAGATTACGGTTCATCTTTATGAATCCGTTGTTTTAATGAATGTCTCGGAAATTGCGTTTTCTGTTGAGTTGAAATTTGATTGGCTTAAATTTTTTGTGATTGTGGCTTTCTGAGATGGTTGCGAAAATTCTCGAATTATGATGCGAAGCTTCGAAAAATGTTGATTTTTGAGCTGACTTAATGTTATAGTCAATTGGTAGTTAAGTAGAGGTTCCAGGGGCGTATAAATTGTGTGCGATCACAATTATACGCATATTAAGATTAACTCTTAATAAACTGCATTTAGTTATTAAAGAGTTAATATTAAATGTGGTTAACGGAAAAGTACAGTGTAGGACGTTTGATTGAGTGAGTCAATGTCAAGATTACTTAAACCGGTCTTGACTTGACTCATTCGTCAAACCGAACCTGACACTAGTACATTCCATTTAAAGCACTTATCAAATGGTTATATCTTCATATGTATAATCACTACAAGGAAGGAGGGCAGGCTTGGCGGTTTAAAAATTCGTTTATGGCGGGTCGGAACCGCCACAAACGCAGGTGGAAGCGGTTCTCTCAACTGCCATGAAACAGGGGGTGAGTAACAACGTTTTTAGCGATTTAAAACCGCCTAAAATAAACCGTATGCAACCTTGTGTGTAGCGGTTCCGACCCGGCAAAAAAAATATTTGTAGCAGCAACTTCAATTTCGGTAAAAAACATTTATGGCGGTTCTAAACCATCGAAAAGTTAATAATTTGTAGCGGTTCTAAACCACCACAACTATTTTTAAATCATTAACCTCAAAAGACATTTGGAGCGGTTTTACACCGCCAAAAATATATATGTTTTTGTCGGTTTGTAGGGGATTGTAACCTCTACAAACATTTTGTAGGGGTTTTTAATTACTGTTTTAAACCGCCCAAAACGCACCACTTGTTGCGATTTAGAACCGCCACTAACTGAATCAGGTTTTTTTAAAATCCTAAACCTGATTGTCGCGGATTTTAAACACTAATAAGGTAATTAATTTAAAAAATTAATCATGTTTGTGGCTGTCACAAACCAAACTAATGTATTAAAAAATAATAATATCAAACAAGAATTTATTTATTTTTAAAAAAAACTGAAAGTAACAATAATAATTCATACAAAACGAAAGTCTTTAAAACACCATAAACTAAATGATACTTCTAAATACAAAAAATTCTTTCCTACATCATCAAAATAAACTAAAGACCTAAGGACCGGATGGCGGAACGAAGATGTTTCGAAACTACGGATCTTCATGTAACTTCTGCCGTTGTTCTTGAGATGTACACTGATCAAGCCGAGATCTACACTGCTCAAGCTCCTGTTTCTGACAATCAAACTCCTCCCACGTCACTAGATTTGAATGACTTAATGAAGCGTCAGACGCGAAGGAAAGAGACGGGACAAATCTTCTATGTATTCCAAAGATCCGGGATTGAGAACCATTAGATCCAAAACCAAACACCCGTCCTGGGTGATCATCACCTAGAACACGAGCGACAACATCATTTCTTCCTTGCCTCTCGACACCCACCTGTTGTGACTCTACTCGAATGCTCTCCTGCACAATAAAATAAAAATTGAGACATAAGATTATATAACTGGGAATGTTGTGACTAAACAAATTATATAATTTCAAAGAGTAGCATCAATATTTAATGAGGTAGAATACATATGAAAAGTTAATTAGCAATATTTTGAGCTAGAATACATATGAAAAGTTAATTAGAAAGATTTAACAAGTTAATCACATGTGTTGATTGGTAAAATGGAAGTCCAAAAGAGTATCTTCAGTTATTTAAACATGGCATGTCTTCCACATGGAAATATATAGAAATATTATGTATTACAAGTGCAAGGAATATATATATTTCCAATTTGCAACAATTGACAGGGAATATAGATGGTATAAGATATTTCCATACAAGTGGCAGATATATAGATAAGAGAACTTATCAATTTCCGTACAAGTGCCAATATAAAGTGCAGCAGTATGTATAAGAATTGAAATGAATAACATAATGGCAGTAGATCACTTAGATAGTATGGTGCATTTGATCATATCCTCATTGTATAACATGGACCATGTCTATTTTGAGCAGTACATGTACAATTGGAAATCTATGTAATACTGAACTTGCCAACTTGACCTAACAGACAGAAAACATGGCCCAACTGATTGATGTCATTATGTATAATCAAATGCATGTTCTCATTATACAAGTGATCACTCATATAATGATGGAAGTTCATATCCTCATTGTATAACATGGACCATGTGTATCTTGACCAGTACATGTACAATTGGAAATCTATGTAATACTGAACTTGCCAACTTGGCCTAACAGACAGAAAACATGGCCCTAGTGTCATTTGTGAGTTTGGCTTGGCCTGGCAGCCTGAGGTCAAGCTGCCACTAATGAAACACACTTCATCTGCCTGGTGAAAATTTGCTAGGCATGTCTTTCTAAGGCTACGCAGAGTTCTAGTTGAACTCCTTATTGAGTACTTTTTAAGACTATCTGAATGTTTTGGGTCATGACAACTGGTGCAGATTCTCAATTGCAATGGTCTGGCTTATAATTGTTGCTAGGACATTGGAGTTTTCAACCAAATGCATGGTGTGACTCTAGCTCTAGATACAATCTCAGCATTTTTTTTCCCTCTCTTTTTTCTCTTGCCTTCTGAGAGGCATAAATGAAGAAGAGCCGTTTGTAGATAGGATGCATCCAAATATTTTTTTTCAAAGCCAGTATGGCAACATCTCATGATATTTGTCTAAAAACTATATTGCCTGAAGTATTTCTGTGATCACTACGTCAAAGTATCTAAAATATCCAACAAAGACGGCGCATTTGATTGATGTAGGTGCTAATTTGTTAATGTGATGATGCATCACTGTCTAAGACCTAATGCTTATCAGTAGAAGCTATAAAATTTCAGTATTACATACAGCATGCCAATAAAATTTGTCCACATGAAAACAAAAAAAGCAAGATCAAGTAGTATTTGAATTTAAAATATTTTGATGGCGAAAAGCATACATGCATTCTACCCTACTAGCATGTAAAATTAATTCCAATTTCCCAATTGAATTTCAGCATATGACATTGTGGATATTTTTCATAAGAAGCATGCATGGTTTAATCAGCAGAACGTGTCGTTCACATACGTATCTGATACACGTGTTAGACACATAGTATAGAATTGCTATATCACATGTGGTATAACTCCAGTTTTCAAAACTCAAAGCTAAAAAGTATGTCTTCAATCATAGGCCTCCGAATCTCGTTTAGTATAATTAATTCCAATTAGAAGAAGAACAAATCCTGAGAAATAATTTAAGCTCGTTCATAATTCATATTAGGGTGGAGTAAATTGCCCTCAGACCTCTCATATAACTTAGCATGCATAGTCTTTGAAACTAACAATGAAACTGCCTGAGCTATAACCATGAGACCACTTATTTTATGAAAAATGCAGCACTTTAAACCCCCGGAAACTAAAAAAAAGTTGCACTTAGATACATGGAAATTGTTGTAAAACCTCTATAGTTGATAACCAAAACAATACTAATGGTGTTGAATCCTAAAATAGTACTTGTGGCAAGAATGCTTTATGCATTCATGAAACATACATCAGCAGGCAGTAAAAATGTTCCCTCCTCTTCAATATGACTAAGCTACGTGAATACCAAATAAAATTTCTTATTGTTGTCATCTTAGGTAAGGTATCATGATAATTGGCTCTTATTGACATGAAAAATGCATCGTTTTATATAGTTCAAACAAACTAGATACTTACAACGATATCTCTCGCAGCATCGTTTGGATAAGACCCGTCATCTCTAGCACGTGTCAACAACACTATGTCTGTCCGGGTGGGGTCCGCTCCATTTTGTTCAGCCTAATGAATCCACTTCACTAATTAGGGCAATATCTAAATTACATGGAATCGAAAACAAGATATCATAATTTTATGTAGTTCAATATATATTGTGACAAGTTTTTGTTACCATTAAACCATAAAGTTGAGCCACTGGCCGTGACCCGGTAGTTGGATGACAATCTTGTTTAAGAGGATTCTCCCTATTCTTCTCACGATTATACTTCAATACAGATAAAGAATTGACACAATGTTATAATCTTCGAAAATATATAATTAATGAAATGTATTACTTAAAGTATCACAATTTATAAACTTACCAGCCACTTTGCTGAAAATCTTAGAGCAATGAAACATGCCCAATCATCTTTCGTAATGCAATCAGGAGGTGTTTCCTCATTATCTTTCTGACTTTTCGTGTAATCATAATATTGGTTCCATAACTTGATCCTCCTAGTTTTCCATTGTAGGCCTATTGATTTCTTCATTTCGTGGCAAGCAACTGCTTTGTGCTCAGGAGGTTCAATGTAAAACTTAGTCTGTAAATCAATGAAAAACAAGTTAGATTGATAGTAAGATTGAAAATGGTTAAAAACCAATTGTCTCACGAAATCATACCAGAACATGATTTTTGATCGCATTATCTTTCATCTCATGGGGTATTACCGTCCAATCATTAACGCCCACAGGAAAATGTTCACTATTTGATATCACCTCCCTCAAAATAGAGTGGAGTGGCTTAACACACTCTCCTACAATACCAGGGCCACTTGGTTTAAAAGGGAGCACTACCCTCTTATGGAAGGAGACCTAATCATGAACGTCCCTCGCATTTTTCAAAACCATTGAGCCACACTTTTGTGGATTTTCATGATTAGAAACATCTGCATAATTAAGATCATTAATTATATTCAAGATGCAAAACTTTTATAATCATTACATGAATTTAAACCAGACCTATCAGCTCACAAATCCCCGTGGACTTATACGCAGACGAAGCTCCTCTCTTGCGCTTGCGTACTGAAGTGCTACCTTCTGATGCCATATGTATCTGTGTTAAATTCACAAATTAAACAAGTTACACGTGATAACTCCTATAAAACACTTAATAACAAGATCATCCCAGAAAAGACACAATGATCCATCATACAAAAGCCAACACTAAAAACAAATTTAATCGCTCAGCCAATGAGCTTCAAATATTGTCTTTCCCGTCTATTAGTTAATGTTCCTTCATACTTCATGCATTCATTGAGTAGATGTGTTCATACAGAATCATGCACACAAAGCTTTCCTAAATCCAGTTTCTGTTTTTCACAAAATTAATACCCCAATTTCTATAAAGGGAATAAAAGTTATGTTACATCTCTACTTTGAGTTTGAATGTAACATAATAATTAATTCATCACACAATCACCCAATTTAACGATTCATACCATCAAATATTGATGATTGATCTACAACCCACAGCAGATCAGTTCAAGATATCGTTTGGTGCCGAATAAGACAGCTAGGAGGTAACTAACATTATCAAGACGGACCGCAGGCATGTTTCCTGCCAAATCAGAATTCATTGAGTAAATTTGGCTTTAAAGTTTATCCAACACTGTTGTTTATTTTTAGTAGTTAAAGGTTTGCAAATTGTAGTTTGCAACCACCTACTGCAATTTGCTAAACTATAGACTAGAAAAGGACTTCAAATCTTAACCAAGTACCCAAAATCCAAAAGTATAACCAAGTATCCAAGCGTCATTACCTGTATGCATGCATCATAACCAAGTACCCAAAATCCATATTCAAGGATATGACATGTGGTTGGAATAGTATTGTAGGATCCTGTCAATGCGGCATTAGGATCGAATAACATAGACTTACGCTTGCGTATGCGGCACCGTAGTCTCTGAACTTCACCCTTGGATTCACCACAACGGTCGGTACTTCGTCACGGATGATCGAAGCAGCGTTTCACCGCCTAAATCTCTATTTAGAAGAGGATTTTAATGGAAGGGAGAAGAAGAACACAAGTTGCCTTATGCAAACTTATGGCATGTTTAGATTAGTGTAAAAGGCATACCCTTGGGTCCTATTTATAGGCTTTAGGGGTAGTTATTGTAGGAAATAACCAATTATAAGCTTATTAGCCTATATTAGCCCTTTTACTTATCCTCTTCTTCATTCACTTATCGAGTGCCTTTATGCACTTATAAAGTGACTTTTTCCACTTATCGAGTGGTCCTTTTCACACGAGAAAAGGTTTCCTTCATGCACGCTTTCGTGCACGCGACATCTGATGTCCGTATACCCTCATACATCCCCTCATGGGTGTATTCATGTCGTCCATATCCAACATCTCCCACTCACACTTGAGGGGATTGTAAGGAAACATCTTTTCCTTTAACTCTTCTGTTTGTCATACCAAGAAATAGGCCGTGTGACCGTCATGCGCATAGAGTCCGCTGTTGTGCACTTGTTAGAGATACACAACACTCCTTGAGGTGCAAAGTTGAGTAGATCAATGCATGCTTTACCCTAGATTATTTCATCACATTTCTTATACTTTATATTCAACAATTGAATCCCATCTGGATTACAATTGGCTGGCCAGCTTTGAATCTTTAAAGTCCAAATGTGAATATGAAATTAATCTTCCTCTTCTTGCGATCCTTTCGATATTGACCTGACTCGCTTTTCTAACATGCCCCGCCGGACCGAATTGACCATGGTCCATAAGCAACATGCTAAGATAGCAATCACCCAGTCAAATCTAAAGGAACCAATTAGAGTCCATAAGGGTAACGAGTTAAGACCCTTGTGGTCTTTGGGTCTCACATAATAGTAAACACAATTACTATTCTAACCCAATGGTCAAAATACATACGTAGTATGAATACGTATTACAACATCACTCCTTTCCCAGGGAGCGTATGTCTTAATGATGTTGTAAGGATGATGATCAGACACCACAATGTCTGATTTTGAGTCCCTTTTACTACTCAAATAATCTTCTGGACCCACATCCCGCATAAGACAGATAGGATTAAAGAATCCTCTTATATCTTTTGTAAGCATCCATATGATGCAGATCTTTCATACGACCATTTTGTTTAAGTCATGACTCTAAATCATCCGTCTGACGATTTTGACTTTAAACAGGTCTCATCTTTATTTTATCCGTCTGATATAATAAAGGCGGTTGCTCATGTGAGAGAGCCAACCTCAATCTGTCCGACATACTAGAAAATATAGCTGAGATTTTTAAAATGTACACAAACATTTTTAAGAAACTAATATGCAATGTTTGAAAAGAACTTATTCTTTTATTAAATTTGATCTTTTACAGACATGGGAATTTACATTGGTACAACTCAGCTCTTACACAATCCTCGAGATGATAAGTGTTTGTAAAACACATCTCTGGGGATCGCCTTCGTAAGCGGATCCGCTATCATCTCATGCGTAGATATGTACCTTATGTCTACCTTCTTGGTCTTATCAAAGTCTTTTGCAAATTTGTAGCGGATATCAATGTGTTTGGTCTTACAATGGAATTTTGGATCTTGACATAGGCTATAGATGCTTGACTGTCACTGTGTATTGGTACAGCACCTGAGTCACTTGCATCAATTAGCCTGTCTAAGAATTTCCTAAGCCAAACAGCCTCTTGGACTGCCATGCTAAATGCTACAAACTCGGCTTCCATAGTTGAAAGTGCGATGCAGGATTGTTTCTTGCTACTCCAGGATATTGCACCAGATCCGAGTAGAAAAAACATATCTTGAGGTCGATCGTCGCTCATCGAGATCACCCGCCCAATCAGCATCAGTGTAGCCTTCGAGCCTCAAGGCATCTCCTTGATAGCATAAAGCATAGTCCGCAGTTCCTTTAAGATACCGCATTATCCTCTTAACCGCTTTCCAGCGTACTTGCCCTGGATTGGATTGGTAACGACTTACCATTCCAACGGCAAAACAGATGTCCGGTCTTGTACACATCATAGCGTACATAAGACTACCAACTGCACTGGAATATGGAACTTTTTCCATAATTTCCTTTTCCTTTTGGTTCTTTGGACATGATTTCAGACATAAATTATCGCATTTGCTTATAGGAGTATCAATGGACTTGCAGTCCTGCATATTAAAACGTTCTAGAACCTTCTTTATATAAGTCTCCTGTGAAAGAGAAAGAAGTTTCTTCGAACGATTCCTTGAAATCTTAACTCCAAGGATATATGCTGCTTCCCCCATGTCTTTCATCTCAAAAACTGATGAAAGCCAAGCCTTGATATCCATTACAAAGCCCTTGTCATTTCCGGCTATTAAAATGTCATCTACATATAGAGACATAATAACATACTTGCTTTTAATCCTCTTGATATATACATAGTTATCTTCATCAAGCATGGAAAAACCATTTGATAAGACAACTTCTTGAAATCGTATATACCATTGCCTCGAGGATTGTTTAAGACCATATATGGACTTACGAAGTTTACAAACCTTATGTTCGTTTCCTTCTTTTACAAACCCTGTTGGTTGTTCCATATAGATCTCCTCGTCCAATTCTCCATTGAGAAAGGCAGTCTTTACATCCATCTGATGTAATTCGAGGTCTAAGCAAGCTACCATAGCTAGAATCAGGCGAATTGAGGTAAAACGGACAACATGTGAGAAGGTCTCTTCGTAGTCTATCCCTTCCTGTTGCGTAAAACCTTTCGCGACAAGGCAAGCTTTATATCTGTCAATAGAGCCATCAGCCTTATGCTTGATCTTGAGAACCCATTTGTTCCCAATAGCTCTACGTCCTCTGGGTAAGTTAACTAAGTCCCAGACTTGGTTAACTTTCATGGATTCCAACTCCTCCTTCATTGCTTCCATCCATTTGTCTTTCGCAGGGCATGATACGGCCTGTTTGAAAGTAGCAGGCTCGTCATCATTTTGTAGTAAAGTCATAAAGGTTTGCGGAAATTCATCCTCAAATCTTAGAGGAGCCAACCTTGTACAACTACTATGTCATGTTTGAGATTCTTCAAGTCCGTGTTGACTCGAATTTAGATCAATTCTAATATCACTCCCACTTGGAATGTCATTAGAAATGCTCCCACTTGGATCATTATTCCTGTATGGAATATGATTTGTGTCATTCGTATCATCCATTGGTGAATTTTGAAACGTATTTTCGTCTTCACCAAGAATTCTCCCACTCGAATGAGGTAATCCTTCTTGATCATTAATCTCAAATAGAGATAAGTCCTGACTTATCTCGCCCTGTTTTGGAAACTCGTTTTCCAAGAAAATGACATCCCTCGAATCAAATTCAATTAGACCTCCATTGTCTTCCTGACCAATGAAAACATAACCTTTGGAGTTTTCTGCGTATCGTATAAAGATACATTTCCTTCCCCGTGGCCCAAGTTTGCCATACTTATGGGAGGAAATATGTGCGTAGGATGCACATCCCCAAGGTTTTAAAATGTTTAAGTCAGGAGACCTTTGGTTCCACAACTCATAAGGAGTGGAGCTAACTGATTTCGAGGGTACGCGGTTTAATATGAAAGCGGCCATCAATAATGCATCACCCCAAAAGGTGATTGGCAAGTTAGCTTGCACCATCATTGAACGGACCATTTCCATTAAAGTCTTATTTCTCCTTTCTGCAACACCATTTTGTTGCAGAGTATAAGGCATAGTTACCTGATGAACTATGCCTTTTTCATCACAAAGTTCCTTAAAAACTTGCCGATTGATATTCATCGCCTCTATCGGTTCGCAAGACCTTAATCTTGCGATCTAATTGATTTTCCACCAAACTCATATAGTTTTTAAAGCAGGTTAATGCTTCACTTTTATGGGATATCAAATAGATATGACCGAATCGGGTGAAGTCATCAATAAAAGTGATGAAATAGGACTTTCCGCGTCTTGTCTTGACATTCATCGGACCACATATGTCTGAATGGATGAGCTGTAATGGAACCTCGACCCTCGTGCCGGTTCCAAACGGCTTGCGACAAGATTTCCCTACAAGGCAATGTTCGTAGGTCGACATTTCAACCTTTGAAACATTAGATAGAAGGCCACATTTGGCAAGTCTATCCATTCGTGTTGGTCCAATGTGACCAAGCCTTGCATGCCAACAAATTATATCAGACTCATAAGTCGAAGAATTTGCAACAAGGAAATTTTCATTACAAAATGAAGAGTCATACATTGTATTCAATACAATAAATCCTTTAAATACATACCCAGTACCAATTAAGGAATTATTACAAGACAAGTCCACTTTACAATCATGAAAAAACCAGCTATAACCAAGACCCATTAACACGACCACAGATATAATATTCCTTCAAATATCTGGAGCGAAGAGGACATCATGTAGTAAGATAGTGCGGCCGTTGTCCAAGGCTAGCTTGCAAGTCCCAACGCCTTTCACTTCAACACGTGTGTTGTTTCCTACATAAATCCACTTTGTTCCTTGGGGTATCTGGTGATACTCCACGAAGCACCGGAATCAATTATCCAAAATGGATTAGATTCTACAAGAAATATTGAACTAGAAACACATATGTAACTAGCATTACAAGTTACCTTGCCACCTTCATCCGTACAAGAACGGGCATAGTGACCTAACTTGTTGCACTTGAAGCACTTGATCCTCTTCAAGTCTTTCTTCTTGTGCCATTTCTTGTGCCCACCCTTATGTTTGGGTTTCTTGGTAGACTCCGGTTGCTTATTACGTTCATTAGTAAACTTCGAACGATCTTTTCGTTTCTTTCCCCCTTGTGAGGAACTAGCAACCATGTGCACTTCTGCACTTGGCTTGGCGACCGCAAGCCGCTCTTCCTCTAACTCGAGATGCTTTGAAACATTGCTGAAGGTCTTGATGCTCTCATTATGAGTGAGATGCATCTTCATTTGGTCCCACCCATTTGGTATGAAACGTATGACTACTTGGATTGGTTGCTCATCAGTGAGCACATGACCTGCATCGTTTAACTCTGAGATTAGATTCGCCATATGTCGCAGATGTTTCCCCATGGAATGATCTGGACATTTCTTGTATGAATCAAATCTTATAGTTAAAGAACAAAGTTTGGACACCGAGGTGCCGCCAAACTTCTCCTCAAGCTTGGACCATATGTCCATGGCTAAGTCATGCTCTCGGAAGATGCACATTATGTCATCGGCCATACTGTACAATAACGTAATGCGAGCTATCTTGTTCTTCCGAGACCAAGCATCAAAAGCTTCCTTGTCTCATCTGTGTTGGGCTGTAATGCCCAACTCTGGTTCAATCATCTTGTTCTTTAGAGTTTCGAGCACGTCTTGCTCCTCTAGAACATATTGTATCTTGATGGACCATAGTTTGGAATTATCGCCGTTGAGTTTTTCACCTCTGTTTAACTCAGCGACGATGTTCTTTGAAGCGGAAGACATTTTAATTTTAAAATGCTGCAAAAGACACAAAACCGAAGGTTCGATCAAAAAATCATTGCATAAAATTCTTATACATAAATATCACTCCCACTTGGAATATCCCACTTGAAATGATATTATTACATTTGATAAGTTACTTTCGAAAAATATTGAAGATGTTGCTCTAGAATCGGAAAGGTCTCTACGATTCCAATCACCATCTAGAACAACTTTCAATATTTCCCCCTCACTTATCAAACGATAGTACTCTTATAGTACTTCGCAGCGGAAAAGTGTTTTTGAAAACGTATTTTTCAAAAAAAAATATTTTAACCTAGTACCCTTATGATACTAGCGAAATATTCGGTAATCCCTGGCCATTGTCGTGATGACCCGTGGCCATGCCAAAGGCCGGACCCCCCTTTGGGGATTTTTCTGCAAGCCATTGTCGCCGGCTCCCATATGGATCCATGCGCTCCCCTTCTTCAAGCGAATTTGCCGCAGAGAACTGATGTCGGCCCCGTATGGGCTAGACATGCATATCCTTTCATGCAAGCCCCCCAAATACAGGGTCAACCGGGGCTCAGCACTGGCCGAGGCCGGGGCCAGCACTGGCCGGGCACTGGCCTCGGCCAGGGCCGACAGGCCTCGGCCTGGCCCTGGCCATTGCCAGGGCCAGCCGTGGCCCTGGCAGAGGCCAGGGCCGGCCAGGCCCTGGCCTGAGGCCAGGGCGCCGGCCTTGGCCTCTGCCAGGGCCGGCAGGGCCCTGGCCTGGCCCCAGCCAGGGCCCCCTGGCCCTGGCCGAGGCCGGCCAGGGCGCCGGCCCTGGCCCCTGCCAGGGCTGGCCAGGCCGGCCCCTGGCTCTGGCCGAGGCCGGCCAGGGCGCCGGCCCTGGCCCCTGCCAGGGCTGGCCAGGCCGGCCCCTGGCTCTGGCCGAGGCCGGCCAGGGCCTCCTGGCCCTGGCCTGGCCTCGGCCAGGCCTGACCCTGGCCACGGCCAGGGCCCCTGGCAGTGGCCGGCCAGGGCCGGCCTGGCCATGGCCCATATGGCCATGGCCGGCCACCCCCTTGCATGGGGTTGGCCGCACACCCCTGCCGGAGGGGTGGCCATGGTTGTTATTGGCCGTAGCCAACCCCCTCCGCATGGAGAGGGGGATGCATTGCCTCTATAGCCCATATAGCCATGGCGATTTTGCACCAAAAATGTCATCTTCTCCGTTGAGAATAACCACCATCGTCTTCTCCGATGAAGCACCCGTTCGTCGATAAAACGGTTTTGCTTCAATGGCCGTGTGCCAAAAAATGAAGAGAACGCGTTTTCAAGGCCGTAAACTTCACGCTCTACATGAAGAAAGTTCACATTCTCAATTGAATGGAGACTCAGCATCCATGAGGAGCGCGAGTTTGGCGATATGAACGGTAAGTTCTTCCCGTCACGGAGAGTTCCTGCCATATCCGTAATGGCAGAAGACCCTAACGTGAAAAGAACAACTATTGCGATTCTCTCCGTCACGATGCGTTCCTACCATATCCATAATGGAAGGAGACTCATTCGTGAAAGAGACAACGCCTCGTTCATCGTTTAGACCTGGGCGATGGTTAGATCGGGGCGATCCCGTATGGCTTTGATACCAATGTAGGATCCTGTCAAAACAACGACGTTAGGATCGAATAACATAGACTTACGCTTGCGTATGCGGCACCGTAGTCTCTGAACTTCACCCTCGAATTCGCCACAATGGTCGGTACTTCGTCACTGAGAATCGAAGCAGCGTTTCACCGCCTAAATCTCTATTTAGAAGAGGATTTTAATGGAAGGGAGAAGAAGAACACAAGTTGCCTTATGCAAACTTATGGCATGTTTAGATTAGTGTAAAAGGCATACCCTTGGGTCCTGTTTATAGGCTTTAGGGGTAGTTATTGTAGGAAATAACCAATTATAAGCTTATTAGCCTATATTAGCCCTTTTACTTATCCTCTTCTTCATTCACTTATCGAGTGCCTTTATGCACTTATAAAGTGACTTTTTCCACTTATCAAGTGGTCCTTTTCACATGAGAAAAGGTTCCCTTCGTGCACGCTTTCGTGCACGCGACATCTGAGGTCCGTATACCCTCATACATCCCCTCATGGGTGTATTCATGTCGTCCATATCCAACAAGTATTATGCATATATCGAGCTCAGAACAAAATTGTAATACGTAATACGTTATGATAATGGAGCCAAAAATGCAGAACATACAGGAGTCAAAAAATCCATATCCAAAAATCCAAGATAGCAACTTAAAAAATTGCGTGTGTGCATGTATAACAAAAAAAGTTCAATGTATCAAGTACACAATCAGGTTTAATACTGATAAAGCATTATTTGTCTGCATCCAGCACATAATCAACAGAAAGAAAACAGATTCACTCTTTTTGTTTGTGAGCATATTAAAATAACGTTAGGATAGGGTTTCCAACAAGTTCTTTAACGTTAACATTAAAACTGCATTAGAAAGGAAAATGAGAGTAGCTTCTTCAGCAAATAACCACTACCCACCTTATCCAATTAGAAGCCAATTTGCACCATATTTAGAAGCTCATAAGACCATATGTATAAAAGCTCACAAGCGTATAAAGCCAGAAAATAAGAAAATATGGATAGAATATTAAAATCAGGCACATTGAAATCAGCAAAATTTATGGATAGAATATTGAAATCAGCCACATTGAAATCAGCAAAATTTAGGTAGAAGAAGGTTTAGACTTGTCATTTCACAATCACCCTATTTAACGATTCATACCATCAAATATTGATGATTGATCTACAACCCACAGCAGATTAGTTCAAGATATCGTTTGGTGCCGAATAAGACAGCTAGGAGGTAACTAACATTATCAAGACGGACCGCAGACATGTTTCCTGCCAAATCAGAATTCATTGAGTAAATTTGGCTTTAAAGTTTATCCAACACTATTGTGTATTTTTAGTAGTTAAAGGTTTGCAAATTGTAGTTTGCAAACACCTACTGCAATTTGCTAAACTATAGACTAGAAAAGTACTTCAAATCTTAACCAAGTACCCAAAATCCAAAAGTATAACCAAGTATCCAAGCGTCATTACCTGTATGCATGCATCATAACCAAGTACCCAAACTCCATATTCAAGAATATGACATGTGGTTGGAATAGTATTATGCATATATCTCCAGAGAACGAGCTCAGAACAAAATCGTAATACGTAATACGTTATGATAATGGAGCCAAAAATGCAGAACATACATGAGTCAAAAAATCCATATCCAAAAATCCAAGATAGAAACTTAAAAAATTGCGTGTGTGCATGTATAACAAAAAAAGTTCAATGTATCAAGTACACAATCAGGTTTAATACTGATAAAGCATTGTTTGTCTGCATCCAACACATAATCAACAGAAAGAAAACAGATTCACTCTTTTTGTTTGTGAGCATATTAAAATAACGTTAGGATAGGGTTTCCAACAAGTTCTTTAACGTTAACATTAAAACTGCATTAGAAAGGAAAATGAGAGTAGCTTCTTCAGCAAATAACCACTACCCACCCTATCTAGTTAGAAGCCAATTTGCACCATATTTAGAAGCTCATAAGACCATATGTATAAAAGCTCACAAGCGCATAAAGCCAGAAAATAAGAAAATATGGATAGAATATCGAAATCAGGCACATTGAAATCAGCAAAATTTATGGATAGAATATTGAAATCAGACACATTGAAATCAGCAAAATTTATGTAGAAGAAGGTTTAGACTTGTCATTTCCTCATCCACACCAATATAGTGATGTGGTATGATGCTTTTAAATATCTAGAAATTTTGAATACCCTTAAATTTGAATCCTAGTTAATGGCTGCAACGATTGATAACGAGTTGCTTACCCTCGAGTTGTCTTGCTATCACATAGAACTCACAAATAAGAAGAAGAATACCAAGAATTATATTATTTATAGCAGCAGCAACTACAATATAATACAGTAATTACAAAATACTGGTAATTAGGACAAATCATCGTCACATTGTACTCAATGATCAGGAATCATGTATCATATAAACCTGACCAAACATTTAACCTGACCAAAAAAGATCCATGCATCACATAAACCAGAACAAAAATATTCAGGTAACAGTGAGCATGTATACCTACAAAAATGTTTAAAACCAACTTGCATGATTCATATTTCAGACAAAGCCATCGCATCAAGAGAAAAAGAACTACATATTTCAGGCACTTTCTAAAATTGCATGTTTGCATGTATAAAAAATTCAATGTATCACAAAATAGTTATGAGGCAAGTATTATATATGAGCCAACTTCAAATGTTTCTCTGGATCATATGGATCACAAAAAATTTATAACTTCAAAGTTATGAGGCATTTATACCTACAAAAATCTATCACAAAAAAGTTATGACTTGAATATGGATCCAGAGCAACATTTTGACTAGAAAAGGATGGATAATGAAGGAGCTAAATTGAGTTGAGTTACTCATAACAATCAGTAAAAATGAAGTTAAGTATCATATCACTATAGTCATTTGGATTCAAATCTTTTTATTTGTAGTACTCTTGTTATTATTTCTTGGACCTTTACTTCAAGTTTTTATGCTACTGATGAAAGTAGATTGAACATGTGGACAACTGACTAATGACAGCAGAAAACACCATCTCTTTCCTTCTTCATTCTATTTGAAATATCATCAAAAATTTATGTAACACCTCATTATGGCATATCATCAAAAATTTATTAATGGTGTATGAGTTTAAGAGAACACAATCCTGAATTCAGTACGTCCAATGAATTGGGTACGTCCAATGAATTTATCAATAAATTTCATACAAAAATTTATCCATGTCTTCATTGTAAATTTGTAAGGCCTGGCATGATAAAATTAATTAAAAATTTTGTTATTTTGGCTCAGGGAATGTTCGATTGAGGGTTTATTGGCTATGCACTTAAACCATGAAATGAATTGTTTCATAATGCATCACATACACATTCTGTTTGAAATTTATGTAATGTTAGGTTTGAATTTCAAAAATTTATGTGCACACCCTATAATTCCAGTATGAAACAAACTTAGCAAAATATACAATGATTGTCCTCATAGTAATTTGTGTGCATATCCTATAAATTTATGTTTGAGGAAAAATGTACAATGATTGTTTTAAAATAATATCAGGAGGTTCATACCTGGAAATTTTTTTACGGTGGATAGGGAAATGTAATGTATCTTATGGTTTGAAGAGGTAAAATGTGTGAGGGGAATTTTCCATCCTATAAATGCTCGAGGAAAAATTCTAGTAATTTATGTTTCTTATACAGATTGATTCATCAAATAAGCATTTAAAATCATGCACCTAATCCTGGCAAATCTTCAAAAGATCCATTGTGATAGAAGATGCCATTTTGAGAGCCAAAGATACACCATTTCATACAACGATTTAAAACAAAACTAATCTGAAATTGAAATAGGTAACCAAAAAATGATGAATATACATATAGTACAGAACTTATTCTCTTTAGTAAATAAATTTTTTGGGGCTTAACAAAAGAAGATACTAAACTCAGTAAGATCACATGAAATTCTTTGGGGAGATGCACATGGATGCATGAAATTAGCTTTGTTACTCAACAATTAAGCATACCTCTTTGACCAAATTGCTAAAGGACGACACACCAAGACAACCTATAGCATTCCAAACTAAATATGACTTCTTCTCATTTAAGCCGCTGCATGTATTAGACACAAATCTGCAGTATATAAAAAACTACATGCATGGCACTATTAGGTAGAATCGATTAGAAACATACCTTCTTCCGTTGCATGAAAATTAAAAGATCTTTACAAAAATTAATACAAAGGCATACAAACAACTTCGGCCCTACTCAAACTTTGCAGTAACATCGGCCCTCGCAACAAACAGTGAATCATCATCTGGAAATACCACATCTGAAATTTGAGCTTGATTAATCTCGTTATCATAAGGCGAGCTAACGTCCTCTTCACCTATATCGTTTAAGTCTCTTGGTTTTACATGAATAGGAATACTCCACCCTTTGTCAGCTTTGTCCTCTACATAAAATACTAATTGAGCCTCGGCAGCTTGAATGAATGGTTCATCATCCTCGTGATCACCAGAGTGAATCAAGTGAGAGAAGTTTACTGATGTGAACCCAAAATCATCCACTCTAATAAACCTTTGGTTCATTGTATTCGCCCATGCACACTTAAATACAGTTACATGAAAAATATCATGGTAATTAAGCTCAATAATATCAACCAGTTTACCGTAAAATGGTACTAAACCCTCTCTTGGCATATTGTCACGTGTGCTTGCATAGCTCTTAGTTCCAAAGTTACAAAACACACCACTATTTTGAGTTTTCAAGCTCTTCTCTCGTTCAATCGTTCGAAACTTGAACCCATTCACATTATAAGCAGTAAATTTTCTTGCTTGTCTCAATGGTCCTTGCGCAAGTGCAAGAAGTTCCTTTGAAGTTTGATCTCTGGGATTATCATTAATCTATGAAAACATTACAGACAATGTCAATAGGTTGCAAAAAATCCGATAATAACCTTGCAGTAGACATAAAGTCGTACTCACGTGGGTCTTAAACGCCTGGACAATGTTACGATGGACTTCCTTCTCTATTTCATTGGAACTCACATTCCTTTTATGATTCCTCATTTTCGTCGTCAGGTTGCGTCAAAACTGACTATACATTCAGAGATGAAAACATCAAAATGATATGTCACAATCTACTATAATAAAATTAAAATAGATCAATGTCTTACTTACTTAATAAAATCTTCTACTTGAGGGCAATTAATCAATATGTGGCGATGTGCTTGGAGGAGTTCTATGTCACATAATCTAACAAGTGTACCGTCTCCAACTGGTTTACCCAACGGAGGAAACAAGGTTAAAATTGCTTCAGGCAGCATAGGGTCATCATCCACGCGCTCCCTACGATTGAATCTAGTCTCAATATCATCATCCAAGTACCTCGAACAAAAGGTCAGACATTCTTCAGAGAGCGATCCCTCAGCAATGGAGCCTTCAGGTTGGGCTCTATTACGAACAAATTGTTTCAATTTTCCTAAAAACCTACATTCACATCAATGGATAAGTTTCTGATCAAGTAATTAAACCAAAAAATCAAAGGTTTGCGTAAAACATACCTTTCCATAGGATACATCCATAGATAATGTACAGGACCTCCAAGTCTAACTTCATCAAACAAATGAATTGTTAGATGCACCATAACTGTGAAGAATGACGGTGGAAACAACATCTCCATATGGCACAAGGTCAGCGCAATTCGTTCTTGATGTTTGCTCAATTCAGCAGGATTGACAACTTTAGAACACAATTGTTTGAAGAAGTAACCTAAATCAACCAACACAGAAGACACCGCACGAGGTAAAATGTTCCTAATAGCTAGAGGCAACAACTCCTGCATAAGGATGTGTGAATCATGGCTCTTCAGTCCAAATACTCTACGTTGCGCAAGGTCAATGCATCTAGAAAAATCACTTGAGTAACCATCTGGCACAACGACACATTTCAAAGTATCAAGGAATGTGTCAATCTCTTGCCTTTTCATTGTGAACAATGCTGCTGGACAAGATTTTCCATCCTCTTTTGGCCAGAGTTCCTTTTTAATACCCAATTTTTGCATGTCTTTTCGAGCCTCTAAATGATCTTTCCTTTTTCCTCTGTCATTTATCAATGTGAACAACACATTATCACATACATTTTTCTCAATATGCATCACATCAAGATTGTGACGCAATAAATTAGACTCCCAATATGGAAGTTGGAAAAATATACTTCTCTTTTTCCATTGCTTTGAAACTTGATCAACATTTGCTCTCTTCCGCGTTCTGCTTTCAGTAGTACTACTAGTTGATGAACGTTTTCCAAAGGAAAACTCATATTCTCCATTTGATTCAAAATCTCTGACCCGGATAATAATGTAGGCGGATCCCTATCTTCTATACGTCCATCAAAACGAAGACGATTCAACCGAAACTTATGGCCTTGCCTCAAAAATCGACGATGACCCATGAAACACCACTTCCTACTACAACCCAAATAAAGAGGAATTTGGTCAAAATTACATGATGGACAAGCATAACCAGTGTGTGTATTCCAACCTGAAATATTTCCAAGCCCTGGAAAGTCACTAATAGTCCACAATAGAGCTGCCTTCAACACAAACACCTCATTTTTATATGCATCATATGTCTCAACCCCTTTTTCCCATAATTCTTTCAACTCAGCAATTAAAGGTTGTAAATAGATATCAATATTGTTTCCAGGCATTTTCTTTCCAGGAATCAACATAGAAACAATGAATTCAGTTGACCTCATGCACATCCACGAGGGACTATTGTATGGGGTAAAAATAACTGGCCAAATACTATAACTTGTGCTTAAATTCCCAAATGGATTGAAACCGTCAGTAGCTAATGCAAGTCGAACATTACGTTCCTCAAAAGCAAATTCAGTATGCATGGAATCAAAATGTTTCCAAGCTTGAGAATCCCTTAGATGTCTCATCATATCATCAACACTAGGTTCACTTGAGTGCCACCGCATACTCTTAGCAATTTTACAAGACATAAATAATCTTTGTAATCTTGATTTTAGGGGAAAGTAGTGCAATACCTTTAAGGGTTGTTTCTTCTTCTTAGAGTTCTTCTTCCACCTAGACACCTCACATTCTTTGCAATTTTCTCTATCCGCATCCGGCCCCCAATATAGCATGCAATCATTAGGACACGCATGTATTTTTTTCATACTTAAGACCAAGTTTGTTAATGATCTTCTTCGCATCATAATTAGATGGAGGGATATTTGCAAATGAGAATGCATCATGCAATAGTTTAAAAACCATATCCATAGCATTGTCACTAACACCACACAAACACTTGATGTGATATAACCGGATTAGAAATGAGAGTTTCGAGAACTTGGTGCATCCATCGTATAATGGTTGTTTGCTATCTTTCAGCAAGTCATAAAACTCTCTGGCATTACCACCACTTGACTCACTGCTAGTATTTGACACCCTTGTGTCTCCATCAACGACCGATTCAGTCATCCCTTGACTATTCAATCACGGTCTAAAGGCATCATATATCATTTCTTGTATTGTATCCGCTGCTAGGGGAGTTGTATCACTTCTACGATGCGAGCCTGGAGCCACTCGTTCGACATTACAAGATGTTCCCACCTCTCCATGTGAATCCCAAAAGGTGTAATTTCTAGGAAAATGGGTGAGGAGTAAATGTTCGAAACATTCGTCCCTTGTGCCAGACTTTAAAAATTTGCAATGTTCACATGGACACAAAATTTTCCCACGAATAGCCTTGCGCTCAAAAGCAAAATCCAAGAATGCATTCACTCATGCCACGTATTCATGAGAACCTTTTGGTAGTTGAATCCAAGACTTATCCATCCTTCATACAAGAAAACACTAATTAGTGTTATTAGGTAAATGCTTGGTGGGATGGTGGGATGGTGGGAAAACACTAAACACTAATTATATAATGAATGTGACAAATGCGTCTCTGCTATCGTGTGTTCTTATAGTATTGACAGCATGGAACATGAACTGTAGTTCTTGCCAATATTGAAATAGATGTTTCCTGAGTTAATTATTGATTGAAATAGATATCCACTTGTCTATACCTATACTGATAAATTCTGACATATGGACATCATAAAATTGGAGGCATGTGCACTTATCAATCTTTCTTGATGAAGCATTTTCTCATTGTAAATTCTGATATAGATACCAATAAAGGTATGTGAATATCTTTAGAATAAAGATAGCACAGTTAAAAGAAGGTAACTTGGTACTTTTGATTTCTAAGATAATGGAAGAATTGTAACTGCGGTGTTCAAAACAATCAGAACCATGCCCTTGATTTTGTAATAGATACATAGATGACAAACTGAGCTTGCTCTTATGAAAGCCTTCTATACATTAATGCCTTCTGATGTAATAAGGAAATAAAACGAAGAGAGAACTAAATGTGACGATCCAATTTCTGTAACTACATGAAATTCATCTAATCATCTAATTTCAAATAGTAATTAAAAGATATAATTAATTAATTAATTAATTAATTAAGCTACACATGCATAGAATGCAAACAATTTATTAATTAAGAATCCGATAAAAGACATGCTTTGCAGAATTACATGAAAGCATTACATTATACATATTAATGGTCTAGATTACATTTACCGCAAAAAATCAAGAAGCCATATATAAGTGGACTATGACAAAGTCACTGCCATTCATGCTAGGTAATAGAAAGACTCAGTTACATGAAAGCATTACGTTATACATATTAATGGCCTAGATTGCATTCATGAAATATAGAATAGATAAGTATTTACTAATGGTCACCTTAAGGTGAAACCACGTGTTTGTTACTTGATGATAAGCTTATGCAAGAAATCTTCTGGCGGTAATATTTACATTTATTATACCTACACATTTATTACACAGATGTAACCCTTTGCATGAAATCACCGGAAGACAAACCTATACTTTTGCTATCTCACGATAACCCTTTGCGATGTCACCTGAAGATACCTCTTTACTAACATGTTGTACAAGACATCATTAGCCAAGCATAACTAAATTATATTAATAACTTTCAAAAATCGAACTTTATCCTATCCGTGCTCTTTTGTCATTAATGTATATTTAAACCATTTCCTTTCAGCGCTTTATGCAAAACCTTGTTGAATGAGAATATTTTGAACATCCAATTGCCACAAACTAAAATTGTTTTTATATCAAGTTTCTCTACATCAAATTTCATAGTTGTAGCAATTTTCTGTGTTACCATAATAGTATGATAGAACTAGCTCTAGTTCTGATATCGGTTTATTACGACGAAACTGAAATTTTGAAAAAAAACATTTTTATTTTGCTCAAAATCTCTTAAGCAAAAAATTCACATAAACCTTATAATGGAATCTCGCAAATTCCAAAACTATTGATACAGTTGGATCAAAGATCCTCCATTTATACCAGTCTATAAACTCTTAAAATAAATTAAACTGTTGCCATTATTGAGTTCAAATTAGGATCCTAAATAATATTCAAGTCACCTAAAAAAGAAAATCATAAAAAAGAAAAACTAATTTAATTAGGACTCAAATTAGATTTTGAATCAAATCCTAACAAACATGCCAACTAGTCATTATATGTATCCAACATGCAAACAATGCCAAACCCCCACCATAAGTAGTTTTAGCAATAATGTGTAACCTGTAAAAGCATATTTGAACATTATGCATATTTGAACATGTAAATACTTACCAAAAAAACATGTAAGTCACATCAGTAATATATTTGAACATGTAATTCACATCAGCAAGCAACAAGGATGGTATACTGTAATAATCAAAAGTTGAATATTATTGAAAGAATAGACCATCTGTCACACAGTTGATGGAAATCAAAAGTTGAAATCAAAAGGGGAAGTACCAAAACAAATATATAGAAACTTGATATTGAAATAATAATAATGCCCAACACAAAGTATAGAAAACAAAAATTCGTCACCTACAATGATGTGTCCTTCAATTCTCAAATCCTTCTGCTCGAAGAGCCAGATCTGGTTGCGAGCTTTCTGCATAAATTGAAAACGTAATTGTCAACAAAGGAAAAACAATAACCAAAAGGACAAGAACAAAGACATACGCTCTGATGAGGAGGAAACTAAGGGAAAAATAGAAAACTTGAATTAAAAACAAAGGTGAAAAATCTTCACAAAAACTTTTTGACAACGCCGATGATCAGCCCTAAGCGAACGTAGATCCCAAAAAATTTTCTGAGAACGAAAAAAACAAGATCCAAAGAATCAATATTAACCGATGATCGCAAAGATCAAGCGAAGACATCGATGATCGCAAACAAGAATCGAAGCTTACCGACGATCCCAAATATCGCACATACGACGATGATCGCAAAGACCCCCCGGCACCGTCGTTGGTTGTCGGACGAAAAATCGTCGTTGCCCAAATAATTTTTTGCGCCCTAATTATTTTTGGAGGAAGGCTGCGAATTTGGGAAGCCCGCGGGATGAGAACGAGATTTTGTACTGATATTTGTGAGGATAATTACTCAAGTAATTTGGGTGGTTTTGTAGCGGTTCTGACCCGCTACGACACCGGTTCTAACCCGCAAAAATTTATTTCCCCTTGTTTGACAGTTCTAACCAGCTATAAGATGTAAAAAAATTCCCGTGTTTCGATCTCTTCCCGCTCTTTCTTTTCGTTTACTTTCCGTAATTGGTTTTATTATTCTAATTAATTATCAGGTCCCTCGTTATAACGGTTCCGAACCGCTGAAACGGAAAATAATTATTCCCGCCTCTTGAATTGTTCTTCCCGCATGTTTTGAGTTGATAATTTTTTATTGGCGGGTCGGAAACGCTATAAACATACAATTAGTAACGGTTTTAGAAACCGCCACTAATTTAACCGCTACAAATCACCCTTTCTGTTGTAGTGAATCTAAATTTGATTTAGATATAATATTGAAGTATTTAACCAGGTAATTCTTAAAGTCAGTGGGAGCCAGCTCGTATACTTAGTTTCGGTTTCTCGGACTAAGTAAAAAGGATTTCCACCTTAAATAAATCATCTATATAAAACATTGAATCAAAATTGGTTTGATTTAATCGTCTATATAGAGACTTAGGGTGTCACGTATGTACTCGACATATTGACACAAGAAAAGTGGAATGAGCTGAGACTGGCTTATAAAAATGTTAGACCCTACATCTAGATTGTATAAGCTAATTGTTAGCTATACAAATATAGGAAAAATTGATCCAGATCATTTTTCCAAAGGATCAACCCTGTGTGATCAAGAAGATGTATTAATTAATCCATTAAAATTCGGTGTAGATACTCGTTAGTAAAACCACTCTTAGATTTGTCATATAAATGTCAAAGTGACGGATATGATGTAATGGTATGATATACCGAGATAAATAGCCTAAGTGTAAGTGGGAGATGTAGGAGGATATATGCCCATAAGGCAATTTATCATAAAGTATACGTCTTGTTCATACTGTATATGGTACCTATTACCCTAAGTATAAAAGCGTTCGTATTAATATACTTAGATAATATCCATAGACTTATAGTTAGGTCCTTACGTATCTAGATAAGATCTCGATTAGAAACGTAAGTCTTAAACGGTTCGTGGTCATAGATGTGTCGAGAACTGGATATCGACACATCGGATAGACCACTGTGTCTTAGTCTTACCTCAGGGTAATGATGATCTCATAGTCATTCGACTTGGTGAAGTCGGAGACGAGACACAGGTGCTCATTGGAGAATGAGTTCACTGAACGACTAAATTAGAGTTATTAAATGGTCAACTTTAACTGAACTGTCTTTAATAACTCTAGGGTGATGATAGGTAAGTTGGTCCTTAAGACCTGAAGTCATTTGTACAAACCTGTGAGTGAACGGTATAGCTTAGACCCATGATCTAGCTTCGAGGCTAGGGCTGCTGAAAGATCTTAGGTTGAGTTACACCTGAAGCTCTCGAGGTAAGTAGATATGACTTAGATGGGATTCGTCACTTCCGTTAAAGGGAAGTTAGTGTTACAGGCTCAGTACGATCTTTGTGTTAATCCTCGACAGGGGTACGTTGTAAGAAGTACAACGTGAATACAACAAAGACCGCCGTATACTGACCAATGTTGTCTAATAGGGTTGACAGTAAACCATACCCTAGGCCAACAGGAACACAGTCATGACGAAGGGACTATAGCTAACGGAGTTCATCACTGACACAGCCAATGTAAACCCAATATGCTTTTGTCAAAGGATCGATCACATTATGCTGATTCTGAAACAGGGACGGCAGCTACTGCTCGAGGTGATCGTCGTCTAGGGGTACCGAGCCCCAACCTGTAGTAAGGTCAGGCTGTATGGTCTCACACCGAGTAGGGTTCGTGTCTTAGTAATAGGAAGATTAATTGAGAGAAAATCATTTGATGATATTGAATAGTTGATATTCACAAAGCTTGTTGTGAAAATTAGTCGCAATAGCAATAGAGACAAATGTTACATTTGATGCAAACTATGATTAAACGTGTCGTAAATTGGTTACGACAAATTTAGTAGGAACAAATATATTGGAAAGGGTTACCTAGCTGACGGGATCGTCCCGGTCTAAACACAGGTTCAAACCGCGTCCAAATCGGAGCTCAAACGAGCCCAGAAACGCGAAAACAGTCCAAGGCGAAGTGGGTTAGACCCACTGGGCTAACAAGCCCATAGACAAGAGCAAACGGGTGCAGCCCGCTGGCTGCAGCGGGCGCAAGCCCGCTGGCTGCAGCGGGCGCGCGGCCCGCCCTTGCTCTCCTTGGGCGGGCGTGCTTAGCGGGTGCGCCCGCAACTTAAGTCATTTCGGGATTTTTGAAACCCCAAGTGACGGCTACGAAAATCGATTATTTGCCCAACTTTGGGAAATTGTTTGAGGGGTCATACGAAGTCGAAATTTGTCGCCGTCGGTTCCTACACGTTCACCATTCGAAGCCCATCGGATTGATAGCTTGTTTGGTGTCTAAAGTTTAATGAGCGAAGATAATTAATTAGTCAAAGTTTGCTTTTATGAAAAGCCCACTTAAACTACAAATTTAGATAAATTGGCTTAATTGATTTTTTCTTTCATTTGCAAAAGTCCCACATTGCTCGCAACAAAAGAGTGAGTGCCGACTCCCTATATAAATAGGGGTGCACTCTCTTCGTTGAAAAATACATCAAGTCATCGATCGAGTAGCTCCAGACTTTTAGAGCAAGCTCGATCGGAGACTAAACTATTCTCTCTCACTCACTCTCTTCCTATTCTCCGGAGTAGTCCTAGCAAGACTACGAAGGTGGTTTGGATTTAGATCCGGACGTCTAAGACGTGGGTTCTTTTCAAGTGAAACTTTCTACCGCGTGTGATCGGCTCGAAGGTGAAAGTCGGCTCGGGCAAATCAGTACGAGGGTGCGAGGCTGCTCAGGCGGATCGAGTCAAGGCGGCTCGGCTACGAGGAGCATCAGAAGATGGTGCGGTACATCTTGCCTGCTCTAGGGCCAAGATTCCGGGTATGTGCTTAAGTAATTTTTAGTGTAGATTTAATTTTGTCGCTTTAGTGTAGATCTTTCTTGCGATGGTCAGATCCACCCCAAGGTAGCAAGATCGGGCTAGGTTCTGGCTCCCTTAAAGCCTAGCTAAACAGTTTAGCTGGCTTAAAAGTTTTAGTTTTTTTTTCTGCTGCGTGTTTTAAGCCCCTGTGTTCCGTCCGACTTAGGACGGACACAGATCCGAGCTCTGAGGCTCCGCCAAAACCCCAGCACAAATGTCGCAGTTGCTAAAGAATCAGGGGAGATTACCCTCCCAACCGGAGACTAACCCTAGAGCTCATGTAACGGCCGATTTCTGTATGATGATATTTATTTATATATAAATGATTGTTTGTCTTCTCTCTTTTGCTTTCCGTATTCTTTTTTTCCCTATCTGGGGCTAAGCGTGCTTCTTGACGCTCTTATCTTAGAGCCAGACTCATCTTAGGAGTCCCTAGAACCCATCCCGAAGCTTCACACTTCATTTGGAGACTTGGTGTGCACTTTAGTCGGTTCAAAAACGAGGACCGACCGACTAGATGTCAATCTAGTCGGTTAGAAACCCTTCATGGACGGACTAGTTTCCGTCAGAATTTTCCACTGAGTTACTATTTACTCTTAGTCGGTCTAAGTTCATCCACCGACCGACTAGTTGTCGAACTAGTCGGTCAACACTTCTTCGTAGACCGACTAGGTTAGAGATCATTTCATGCAGTCGAGTTACTATTTACCATTAGTTGGTCTAAGAACGAATACCGACCGACTAGTTGACGAACAAGTCGGTTAGGCTTTCTTCTCAGACCGACTAATCTTCAAAACTTCTTGTCGACCACTTTTATCCTTTAGTCGGTCAATGAACACTGGCCGACCGACTAGGTTGCAAACTAGTCGGTCGACGAGCCTTCACAGACCGACTAAATCTATCAACCTTGTACCGACATTGTTCTCTGTTTAGCTTCTAGTCGGTCACTGTTAGACGACCGACCGACTAGTTCTCAAACTAGTCGGTCAACCGCCCTTCACTGATCGACTAATCGCTTCCGTAACCCTAGGTTTTGACCTAGCCGCCGTTTTGTTTTCTTATTAAAGCACGCGGCTGAGTTTCTTTTCTCCTCATTACTTTGAGCCATCTCCTTCCCCAACTCATCTCCTTCTCCTTCCTTGCCTCTCCTTCCTCCTCCTTTGCCCCTACCTTCTTCAAGGTCTTCCTCCCCTCTTCCATTCTTATTCCTCCTTTCTCTTTCTTTCCTTTCACCAGTTTCTCTTTCTCCTCCCTATCTTCCCTACAACCAACCACCACCTCATCTTCCCCAGATCTGAACCCACGGCCAAGCTCCGGCCGCCGTTCTCTCTGCGTGGCGCTCAATACCCCGATCCAACATCATCAACCCAGGGAGACGCCAAGATCCTCACTACCATTTCCGGAGTCCGACGTCTTCACCAACAATCAACATCCCCCGTTGCGCTACCCGCGGCCTAGGAATTTCCGGACGACGCAAAGCTTCCACCTTTCCAGATCTGACGCCGGATCTTCGTGCAATCGTCAAATCAGGTTGGCTCACTAAATTCGTAGAAACCCACACCGTAAATGATCAAAACCTAATTAAAAATCAGCAACATTAATCAATTAAATTTATTTTCCGTTGATCTTTAAAACATTGTGCAAACCGTAGAAATCGACGAATGGACTTTATGCATGTGCGCATAGGATAGATCGTCGATTAGGTTAAATGCATTGAAAATGTGATTTTTGATAAGTAGGGTAGTCCTGATAACCTAACCTAGACACAACCCTAATAGGAATTATTGAATCGTGATCTGACACCGTCGCTGTGTCATGATTTTTAGACGTACCTTCGACAACTAAACGTTTGGACGAGGCGTTCCAGGAAGACGACGCACTCGCCACCGCATGTAAGTGTACCACTTGCGTTCTTGGCCATGTTTAGGCCTTAGTCTTGTTAGAATTGTTATTCTAGAAACATGAGAACCGGACGTGAAATGATAGCGTTCAGGACGCCTTGATGGCTCAGATTTGACAACGAAGTCTGAGTCCAACAACAACTTTGACAACATAAGATTGACATGCGTGTGTGTGAGTTGTGGACACCCTAGTACAACCCCTCCTGTTTTGTTGGGTCGTATCCTTTTCGTCTTGTCATGTCCTTCTCTGTCTTGCACAGCCCGCTGGGTAATAGGGCACTCGCCAAGCCAGAGCGAGTGATCCCTTGTATCGATTCACAGCCCGATGGGCAATATGGCACCTGTCAAGCTAGAGCAGGTGATCACTTGTACTGATACACAGCTCAGAGAGCAATAGGGCACTTGTCAAGCTAGAGCAAGTGATCCCTTGTCATGTCACGATTCTTGGGGTTTTGTGGTAGGGTTGAGCGTGCACACTGCAAGAGGGTCTGATCCCCCTCGAACCGTACAGGCGTGAACCTTTTTTTTGTGTCTTGTCTTGTCTTGTCTAGCTCTCCTTGTTCCATCTGTCTTGACACCTGTAGGATAGTCCCGTAGTCGATAGAACTCGCTACGACTACTACTTGTCGTGTTTATTTTTCCTACTGCGCGTACTTTCGTTTGTTCGTCTGTTATAACCTCAGCATGTTAATCAACCAGTAAAACGTTGTTAAATAATTGGTGCACTTGCAGTTTGGTCTAACCTCTTCTTGTAGACCTTAACTGACGTACATTTCCTTCTTTTGGTGCTGTACGTCAGAGATCGAGCCAGAGTACGTTGAGGAGACTGACTTGCCAGCTGACGTGGAGCCAGAGAGTGTTGATCCTGAGGAGGACCAGAGCTAGAGACTTCTCGTTGCAGTTTCCCAGAGACATCTATTTCTTTTAGTTGGGTGCGTAGCACCTTTTGTTTCCTTGTTTAGGTCGGGTGCTTGCACCGTTAGAATTTGCTTTCTGCAGTTGTAGCCCTTCGGGCGTTGAGACTTGGTACTTTTGATATGTTGGAATAAAATGTGATGTTCTTTCCTTCTTGTACTTTTATTGTTCTGTACTAACATGCAGGGACCTGTACCTTCGTCTTGATACCACACAGACGCTTATTGGGTCAGGGCTCGTTGGCTCTGGCCTAAGCGGGCCTAGTCACGCTTCGGCTCCGCTGTTTTGGGAGGCGAGGCGTAACAGGTTTAATTGGTGGCCCATGCAGGTCCTCGTCCCAATCTTTCTGCAAGTACAGAACAGTAAGAGTAAGGACATTCATTTGATATTCAAACATTGTACGAGTCTAATCTGTGTTATCGTTTCTGAACACATGATGGCTGGGCGACGCATTACTCGATCCTCGAATTCGAGTGATGACGGTCCAGAGGACCAGGGTGCAGAGTTCCGCCAGTTCCTTAGCGTGATGCACGAGATGCTTGAGGTGCAGCATCAGCTGGTGCAACAGTCCAACCGTGCTGCCCAGGCCCCACCTGTTGCACCACCTCCACCTCCGCCTGCTCCGCGAGCTGCTCCAGGAGTGAAGCCGTTCAACGAGCTTCAGCCGAAGACCTTCTCTGGGAAGGAGGGACCTCTGGGTGCTGATGAGTGGATCCAAAGCACCGAGGAGAAGTTGATAGCTTCCAAGATTCCAGATGACACTCGGGTGGAGATCGCGAAGATGCAGCTGACTGAGATTGCCCGAAACTGGTGGTGTATTGAGGAGAGGCGTCAGCAGAAGCCGGTGGAGTGGAAGACTTTTCGCCACATGTTCAAGGAGAAGTACTTCACTAAGGCAGCTAGGAGAGAGCTGATGGGCAGATTCTTGGATCTGAAGCAGAGGGATATGACGATCGATGAGTATGAGGCTGAGTTCCAGATGCTGAGCCATTTTGCCCCGCACATGGTGAAGAAGGAGGAGAACCGAGCTGAGCGGTTCCGTCGGGGACTTCGTCCAAAGGTCCAGGCTTCCATGTCCTCTGCTAGTTTCTCGACTATGAGGGAAGTGTTAGATGCTGCGAAGAATCACGAGACGATTTCGCACCTGCCTGACATTCCAGCGGACAGAGGAAAGCGCCCTATGGAGCAGTACCGGCCACCTGCCAGGCCGATGATGAGGCCAGTCCAGACTGTGCCATTCAAGAGACCTGGAGCCCTAGTGCAGTAGCAGAGCAAGGGTTCATGCCATTTCTGCGGCAAGCTCGGACATGTTCAGACCAAATGTAGGAGGAAGCTGGGTCTGTGCCTACTTTGTGGAGATGCTTCGCATGCTGCGAAGGATTGTCCTAGAGCCCGCACTGCTGTTGTTGGAGCACCAGCCCCGTTGCAGATGAGGGCGCCTGCCCCGGTCCAGAGAGGACCTGCTGTTCGTGGACCACCTTTGGTGCCACAGAGGCAGATGTACCAGCGGGCAGTGCAGCCTCTGAGACCGGCCTATACCATGACAACTGTTGAGACCGAGGAGCTAGATGGAGTCATTGCAGGTAAATTTCTTGATCTAGTCTTTTCATTTCATATTTAGACTGTATTGCTAGTTTTGTTAGTGTAGCTTGGTTGTTTGATTGCTAGAGTAGTGTTGTGACCTTAGACCCTTTGTTTTTCCCTAGGCACCATTCTTGTGTTCTCTCACCCTGCCTTGGCTTTGTTTGACTCCGGTGCATCCATGTGCATCTTATCCTGGAGGTTTATAACAAAGCACTCCATCCCTACCCACACACTTCCTAAGTGTTGGGACATCACCACAGGGAACGGAGTGGTGACTGTGAACATGGGATGTCGATCGATTCCTCTAGTGGTCAGTGGACACGAGTTATATGCAGATTTCATCGTCCACGATCTACCGCATTTCGATGTCGTCCTTGGCATCGACTGGTTGGGAGATTTCCAGGCTTCGATCGATTGTACAACAAGAGGGTGGTATTCCGGATTCCAGGCCATCCGGAGTTCGAGTTCCGTAGCAGAGATGAGTCTCTTGGGCCCATTAGATTTTGGGCCAAGCCGGAAGTGCCGATTGTTGCAGCGTTGCAGATGGAGATGGAGATCAACCGACCAATGGTTGTCAGAGACTTCGACGAAGTCTTTCCGGAGGATATCTCGGGTCTGCCACTCGACAGGGCTTTGGATTTCGGCATCGATCTGATGCCGGGTGCGCAGCCGATATCGAAGGCGCCGTATAGGATGGCTCCCACGGAGCTAGAGGAGCTGCGGAAGCAACTAGATGACCTGTTGCAGAAGGGTTTCATCCACCCTAGTGTTTCACCGTGGGGTGCGCCTGTGTTGCTTGTGAAGAAGAAGGACGGGTCCCGCAGGATGTGCGTAGACTATCGAGGATTGAATGCTGTCACCGTGAAGAACAAGTATCCGCTGCCGCGCATCGATGACATTTTTGATCAGCTGGGAGGTTCGAGAGTTTTCTCAAAGTTGGATTTGAGGAGCGGATATCATCAGTTGAAGGTGAAGAAAGATGACATCCTGAAGACAGCTTTTCGGACGAAGTACGGGCACTATGAGTTCGTGGTTATGTCATTTGGCGTGACCAATGCTCCAGCGGTGTTCATGAACCTGATGAACTTGATTTTCTACGACTTCTTGGATAAGTTTGTTGTGATTTTCATCGATGACATTCTTATTTATTCGAAGTCTGAGGAAGAGCACAGCTGTCATCTGAAGGCGGTGCTGGAGACGCTGAGGTGACACAAGTTGTATGCCAAGTATGGCAAGTGCGAGTTCTGGCTGGACAGAGTCGCATTCCTAGGACACGTGGTGTCTGGTTGTAACGACTGCTTTTCATGTATCTGGATTTATTATAATATAATATATGTTTTGGTGGATTTTCTCCTCATGTGTGGTTTTCGTCTCCGTAGCTTTCATTTTCGATCGATTCGTCGTATTTTCTCGTTTCTTCCTTAGGATCGTCGATTTCGAAGAATGTCATTCGTGACGGACTTCATAACGATCGTATCTAACTATTAGATCAAGCCTAGGAGTCTTAGGAATCGATCCCGGGGCCCCGCGCTCCGTATCGGAACTTTTTGTGCTCATTAGCCGGTATAAGAAGGGGCACCGACCGACTAAATGACGATCCAGTCGGTCGACAATCCTTCTTGGACCGACTAGTTAGCTTTCTAAATTTCTCAGGAGTTACTGTTTATCGTTAGTCGGTCTAAGAACGTTGGTTGACCGACTAGGTTGCAAACTAGTCGGTCGGCAATGCTTCTTTAACCGACTAACACATCGTCTTAATTTTAGTTGAGTTACTGTTTACTCTTAGTCGGTCTAAGAACGTTCATCGACCGACTAGATGCTAAACTAGTCGGTCAGGACCGACTAACTCTAAAATCCTATTTTTCGTTCAGGAGTTACTGTTTGCACTTAGTCGGTCTGCGTTGGTCGACCGACCGACTAGTTGCCAAACTAGTCGGTCAGTGGTTGCTCTTTGACCGACTAACCTGTGTTAAAACCCTAATTTCTGGGCGGCCGCCAGCCCAACCTATTTATACCCAACCCAAACGATTTCATCTTCCTCAACACGACCCAAAACCCTAAAATCTTCCCCTTTGAGCCCCCATCTTCCTCCAAGCTTCATTTCTTCATTCCAAGCCCTAAATCCATCATCCAAACCATCCATCCACTCTATCTACCTCTCATCTTCCCCAAAATCTCACCAAATCCATCAAAATCCCCAAATCCCCCAAAACCCTAGTTTCCCCAAACTTCTCCAATCTTTTCCAGATCTGATCCTAGGGTTCCCCGGAGTGTTTCTTCCGCCTCCTCTCGGTAAGAAATCGATCTACCGTTGTTTTCATAACCTATTTATATTTTTATGAAACCCTAATAAAATTTCATGTTGTTTGATGAATGTTTCCCCATAGCAGCGACTTTCCCCGTAGTTTGGCATCCGTGTGACGAAGTGGTCGTCATCCCCGGTGCTAGGCAAGTGAAACTTGCCACTTAGGGTTTAGGCCATGTTTTAGGCCATTTGCTTATTGTAGGCGTAAAAGAGACTAGGCGACGAAATGATACTCGCCTAGGCGCAAATTGGGGAACTAGCTTGACAACGAAGCTAGTTCCGACATATATCATGTTGCACAATTACCATGTCATGTTTACTTTCCATTAACGGTACGCGAATTAAATGTCATGTCATTGCATTCTTTTGGTGATCCCGTGATTGCGTAGCATCACTACAATACTTGTGTTCCTGGCTCGTGACCAGAAGCGAGCATAATGAGTTGCTAACCCCAACGCTCGATATATTGAATTGTGAACTAAGAAACAAGCTCCCGTGCGGGGCAACCCTGGCTCACTTGCTGGGCTCATGTGCAGGGACCCTGGCTTGTTTACGTGTGGGATGGGGTAAGGGTTAAGCGGCCAGGCAACTGGGGGTCTGTTTGATCAACAACTGCAGTTGTAAGACGTAAACTCTGGGGTGGGGTAGCGTTTAGTGCCGATCGGTGTGAATGATGTACCATTCAGCTGAAGGGCGTAAACATCTACAAAACAACGTGAAACGTGAATAGTGTTTAGTGCCGATCGGTGTGAATGATGTACCATTCAGCTGAAGGGCGTAAACACCTACAAAACAATGTGAATTGATTGAGATTGATAGTAGCTTGGCTACTCTTGTCTTGTCCCGATAAATTGTTCTCTTGTACAAATTGTCTTGCCATGTTTTAATTGTGCACTCATGTTATAACTGCCATGTCATGCATACTAAACTGCTAGGTTGCTAGTTGCCTTACTTTCAGTTTCCTTGCCCAAGTCTTTTAGACTTGCTGACATGTGCCCCTTTACTCTTTTGGGTGACACATGTTAGATCATGAGCCTGAGTACCTTGTTGAGGACGAGGTGTTTGCTGACGCCGAGCCCGAGCTTGTGTTTGACGGGGAGTACGTGGACACTGGGGACCAGTCCTAGTGTCTTCGTTGTGTTTTACTTTTGTTAGACGGTTGTTTTGTTATCGGTGCGTAGCACCTATACTTTGTTATGTCGTTGCTTTTGTTGGCCTTGTTCTGGGCCTTGAGACTCTTTCTTTTAGCCTGGTGGCTTTTCTGGATGTTGGACTTATTTTCTTGTTGGACAATTTATGAGATGTGAGATTTTATTTCAGTCTCTCCTTGTGTTATTATTGTTATTCCGTTATGGTTACAGGGACCTGCTTATGTATTATTGACGCTTATCGGGTTTGGGGCTTCATAGCTCCACTCCCGTGCGGACCTTTACACGTCTCGCCTCCATTTTAGGGAAGCGGGTCGTGACACTGGTGATGGCATATCTGTAGATCCGGAGAAGATCAGAGCAGTTCGAGATTGGCCGACTCCACAGTCAGCGTCCGACATCAGGAGTTTCCTTGGGTTAGCAGGCTACTATCGGCGGTTCATCAAGGATTTCTCGAAGATTACTGAGCCGATGACGAAGCTGACGAGGAAGGATGTGGAGTTTCATTGGTTTGATGCTTGTGAGGAGGCTTTCAGTATCTTGAAGGCGAGGTTGACCTCAGCTCCGATTTTGGCGGTACCGGATCAAAGCGGAGGCTTCGAAGTATATTGTGATGCATCAGGGAAGGGCCTAGGATGCGTTCTGCATCAGCATGGCCACGTGGTCGCGTATGCTTCTCGTCAGTTGAGGACTCACGAGAAGAATTACCCGACGCATGATCTGGAGTTGGCAGTGGTGATCTTTGCATTGAAGATTTGGAGGCACTTCTTACTAAGTGAGAGCATGAAGATTTTCACCGATCAAAAAAGTTTGAAGTACATATTCACGCAGAAGGAGCTCAATATGCGTCAGAGACGATGGTTGGAGCTCATGGCCGACTATGAGATTGATTTGCAGTATCATCCAGGGAAATTGAACGTAGTGCCGGACGCTTTGAGTAGGCTTCCTACTGCTATGATGCATACTGCTGATTGGAGGATTCAGCAGGAGCTGAAGGAGATGGATTTGGAGGTTGTCCTACCTGGTGTAGTTCATTCTTTCATGAATTTGCAGATTCAATCCACGATCGTGGATCGGATCAAGGCAGCATAGGCGGGAGATCCGAAGTTGCAGAGGATCAGGAGGCAGGTTGAAGCTGGGCTACGAGCGGAGTTTGTGATTCATGAGGATGGTTCGCTGCGGTACGGCAGCAGCTGCGGTACGGCAGCAGACTCTGCGTACCTGCAGGTGATATTCGGGAGGAGCTTTTAAGCGAGGCTCATAGCTCACCTTATTCTATACATCCTGGTGGCACCAAGATGTATAAGGACCTTCGACTGAATTACTGGTGGATTGGCATGAAGAGGAGTGTGGCACGGAGCGTTGCCAAGTGTTTGATATGCCAACAAGTGAAGGCTGAGCACCATCGTACTGCTGGGTTTCTACAACCGCTTCCTATTCTGGAGTGGAAGTGGCAGCATATTACGATGGATTTCGTGACTGGTTTACCTCGGACCCCGAAACAGAACGACACAGTCTGGGTGATCGTTGATCGGTTGACTAAGTCTGCGTATTTCATTCCCTTCCGAGTGGGCCAGTCTACGGAAGCTTTGGCGAGGAAGTATATAGAGGTAAAATTTCTTCTTTTACTTCTATTTGATTTTTCCTCCTTGAGATAGTTGTGACGTAGACCGTGTACGTGCAGGAGATTGTACTCTTACACGGAGTCCCCGTGAGCATCGTGTCTGACAGAGATTCGAGGTTCACGTCTCAGTTCTGGAGAAGTCTGCATGAGAATTTGGGTACGAGTCTGAGTTTCAGCACAGCGTACCACCTGCAGACCGATGGCCAGTCCGAGAGGAATATTCAGATACTAGAGGATATGCTGCGAGCTTGTACGCTCGATTTGAAGGGATCTTGGGAGGACCATCTCTATTTGGTGGAGTTTTCTTATAACAACAGCTACCAGGTGAGCATTGGCATGGCGCCGTTTGCTGCCTTATATGGAAGGAAGTGTCGATTGCCACTGAGCTAGGATGACATCGGGGATCGGGAGCTGTTGGGTCCAGAGATGATAGTGGAAGCTGTGGATGTCGTGAGGGACATCAGGGAGAAGCTCAGGGTTGCACAGGATCGCTTCAAGCATTGGGCAGATGCCAAGAGGACACCTTTGGAGTTTCAGCCTGGAGACCACGTCTTCTTGAAGATTTCTCCGAACCGCGGAGTTATCCGATTCGGGAAGAAGGGGAAGCTGAGTCCGAAGTACATTGGACCTTTCGATGTGCTAGAGCGTGTGGGACCAGTGTCCTACCGCCTTGCTCTGACACCATCTTTGGTGGGGGTTCACGACGTTTTCCACGTATCTCAGTTGCGTCGGTACGTCAGTGATCCGTCGCACACGGTGGATTTCTCGGAGATCACGGTCCGTCCGGACCTGACCTACGACCAGCAGCCCGTGCAGATTTTGGACCGTCGATAGAAGCAGTTGAGGAACAAGGTAGTCGACCTGGTGAGAGTGATGTGGCGTCACGGATCACCTAGAGAGTCCACTTGGGAGAGAGAGGATGAGATGAGAGAGCGTTACCCTCACCTTTTCTGATAGAAATTCCGAGGGCGGAATTTTCTTAAGGTGGGTAGGATGTAACGGCTGGTTTCTGTATGATGATATTTATTTATATATATATGATTGTTCGTCTTCTCTCTTTTCCTTTCTGTATTCTTTTTTTCCCTATCTGGAGCTGAGCGTGCTTCTTGACGCTCTTATATTAGAGCCAGACTCATCTTAGGAGTCCCGAGAACCCATCCCGAAGCTTCACACTTCATTTGGAGACTTGGTGTGCACTTTAGTCGGTTCAAGAACGAGGACCGACCGACTAGATGTCAATCTAGTCGGTCAGAAACCCTTCATGGACCGACTAGTTTCTGTCAGAATTTTCCACTGAGTTACTATTTACTCTTAGTCGGTCTAAGTTCATCCACCGACCGACTAGTTGTCGAACTAGTCGGTCAACACTTCTTCGTAGACCGACTAGGTTAGAGATCATTTCATGCAGTCGAGTTACTGTTTACCATTAGTCGGTCTAAGAACGAATACCGACCGACTAGTTGACGAACTAGTCGGTTAGGCTTTCTTCTCAGACCGACTAATCTTCAAAACTTCTTGTCGACCACTTTTATCATTTAGTCGGTCAATGAACACTGGCCGACCGACTAGGTTGCAAACTAGTCGGTCGATGAGCCTTCACAGACCGACTAAATCTATCAACCCTGTACCGACACTGTTCTCTGTTTAGCTTCTAGTCGGTCACTGTTAGACGACCGACCGACTAGTTCTCAAACTAGTCGGTCAACCGCCCTTCACTGACCGACTAATCGCTTACGTAACCCTAGGTTTTGACCTAGCCGCCGTTTTGTTTTCTTATTTAAGCGCGCGGCTGAGTTTCTTTTCTCCTCATTACTTTGAGCCATCTCCTTCCCCAACTCATCTCCTTCTCCTTCCTTGCCTCTCCTTCCTCCTCCTTTGCCCCCACCTTCTTCAAGGTCTTCCTCCCCTCTTCCATTCTTCTTCCTCCTTTCTCTTTCTTTCCTTTCACCAGTTTCTCTTTCTCCTCCCTATCTTCCCCACAACCGACCACCACCTCATCTTCCCCAGATCTGAACCCACGGCCAAGCTCCGGCCGCCGTTCTCTCTGTGTGGCGCTCAATACCCCGATCCGACATCATCAACCCCGGGAGACGCCGAGATCCTCACTACCACTTCTGGAGGCTGACGTCTTCACCAACAATCAACATCCCCCGCTGCGCTACCCGCGGCCTAGGAATTTCCGGACGACGCAAAGCTTCCACCTTTCCAGATCTGACGTCGGATCTTCGTGCAATCGTCAAATCAGGTTGGCTCCCTAAATTCGTAGAAACCCCCACCGTAAATGATCAAAACCTAATTAAAAATCAGCAACCTTAATCAATTAAATTTATTTTCCGTTGATCTTTAAAACATTGTGCAAACCGTAGAAATCGACGAATAGACTTTATGCATGTGCACATAGGATAGATCGTCGATTAGGTTAAATGCATTGAAAAAATGATTTTGATAAGTAGGGTAGTCCCGATAATCTAGACACAACCCTAATAGGAATTATTGAATCGTGATCTGACACCGTCGCCATGTCACGATTTTCAGACGTACCTCCGACAACTAAACGTTTGGACGAGGCGTTCCAGGAAGACGACGCACTCGCCACCACAGGCAAGTGTACCACTTGCGTTCTTGGCCATGTTTAGGCCTTAGTCTTGTTAGAATTGTTATTCTAGAAACATGAGAACCGGACATGAAATGATAGCGTTCGGGACGCCTTGATGGCTCAGATTTGACAACGAAGTCTGAGTCCAACAACAACTTTGACAACATAAGATTGACATGCGTGTGTGTGAGTTGTGGACACCCTAGTATAACCCCTCCTATTTTGTTGGGTCGTGTCCTTTTCGTCTTGTCATGTCCTTTTCCGTCTTGCACAGTCCGCTGGGCAATAGGGCACTCGCCAAGCCAGAGTGAGTGATCCCTTGTACCGATTCACAGCCCGATGGGCAATAGGGCACCTATCAAGCTAGAGCAGGTGATCACTTGTACTAATACACAGCTCAGAGAGCAATAGGGCACTTGTCAAGCTAGAGCAAGTGATCCCTTGTCCTGTCACGATTCTTGGGGTTTTGGGGTAGGGTTGAGCGTGCACATGGCAAGAGGGTCTGATCCCCCTCGAACCGTACAGGCGTGAACCTTTTTTGTGTGTCTTGTCTTGTCTTGTCTGGCTCTCCTTGTTCCATCTGTCTTGACACCTGTAGGCTAGTCCCGTAGTCGGTAGAACTCGCTACGACTACTACTTGTCGTGTTTATTTTTCCTGCTGCGCGTACTTTCGTTTGTTCGTCTGTTATAATCTCAGCATGTTAATCAACCAGTAAAACGTTGTTAAATAATTGGTGCACTTGCAGTTTGGTCTAACCTCTTCTTGTAGACCTTACCTGATATACAGTTCCTTCTTTTGGTGCTGTACGTCAGGGATCGAGCCAGAGTACGTTGAGGAGACTGACTTGCCAGCTGACGTGGAGCCAGAGAGTGTTGATCCTGAGTACGATCCTGAGGAGGACCAGAACTAGAGACTTCTCATTGCAGTTTCCCAGAGACATCTATTTCTTTTAGTTGGGTGCGTAGCACCTTTTGTTTCCTTGTTTAGGTCGGCTGCTTGCACCGTTAGAATTTGCTTTCTGCAGTTGTAGCCCTTCGGGCGTTGAAACTTGGTACTTTTGATATGTTGGAGTAAAATGTGATGTTCTTTCCTTCTTGTACTTTTATTGTTCTGTACTAACATGCAGGGACATGTACCTTCGTCTTGGTACCACACAGACGCTTATTGGGTCAGGGCTCGTTGGCTCTGGCCTAAGTGGGCCTAGTCACGCTTCGCCTCCGCTGTTTTTGGGAAGCGGGGCGTGACAGCTCAAGCCAATGTCGTGGTTTCAGTGACCACAAGTGGAGGACGGGTTACTGACCCCGTTATGGTTCCGGTGCTTAACAAGGAGAAGGTCACCATCGAAGAAGCTATTGATGACAGCGACAGAGTTGAGGCCACTGAAGGGCCTATCACTATTAAAGAGAAGGCGGATGCACCTCCCGTCATACCTACTACTACGCCGCCTCCCGTTGATGCATCTAAGGGCAAAGTCTTCAGACCTCCTCCTCCGTACCCACAGAGGCTAGCCCTAGCCAAATTGGAGAAGAAGTACTCTAAATTCATGGAGCTATTAAAGGGGATCCAGCTGAACATCCCTTTTATGAACGCGATAACAGAGATCCCGATCTACTCTAAATTTTTAAAGGATCTCATCGCGGGGAAGAGAAGGCCCGAAGAAATAAAGGTATTGGAGGATTCTACCTCCATTATTAAGAATCACCTCCCCTGGAAGATGCCAGATCCGGGGAGCTTCACTGTGCCATGCTCCTTTGGAGGGATGTCGATCAGCAGGGCGTTGATTGACTTAGGGGCTAGCATCCGTTTGATGCCCCTCTCCATCTTCAAAAGACTCCAGACAGGAAGTGAGCTGGAACCGACGAGCATGTCCATCCATCTCGCCGATCATTCTATCACCAACCCGGTGGGAATAGCGAGGGACGTTATCCTTCGGATACCTCCAGGTCTTTGTGTCCCAGTCGACTTTATCATCATGGACATGCCTGAGGGAGGGAGCTCTTAACTCTTACTCGACAGCCCCTTCATGGCGACTTCCGGAGTTCTGATAGACGTCCGAGAAGGGACCCTCTCCCTCAATGTGGGGAATATTGAAGCTGAGTTCCTGCTACAAAAGCCAATGAAGGAGCGAGCCCATGTAAAAGGGGCTAGTTATCTAGAGCTTCTGGAGGAGGAAGCAATTGAAGAGTTCACTGATGAAGGGGTCATGAAGGACCCAATGATGGCAAGCATCGACGACGACGGCGACCCAACCTACAACAAAGCGGTCGCCGCGTATATCCAAGTATTGGATGAGGAGTTTCTACGTCAATCATCAAATCATCAAGCGCCGGAGACCATATCTTATGTGGAGGAGAATATTGGAGTAGCCAGAAATCAAACGCCGCAGGTTTGCACCACCCTGAAGATTGACGCGCGACCACCCCGTGCGCCAAATGAGCATTGATATATTTGAGGGAGTCGAGCTCATAACTGAAAACGAGCACTTATTGGGAGGCAACCCAATTCCTTAGATTTTGGACTTTCTTCCTTAGTTTCTTATTTTTATTTTTATTTCTTGATTTTAGATAAAATTATAAAAATCATAAAAATGTGATGAGTTCGTGTTTTTTGTAGGACGGACAATTGGGGGTATGCATATGGTCATTATAAACGGAAGGAATCCGGAGGAAAGCAACGGATTCGAAGATTTGAGAAGAGCACCAAGGGAAAAGAAGAGGAAAAGAGACACAGGAGACTCGACCGAGCAGCTTGCTGCTCGGTCGAGTAGCGCAGATACAGAAAAAGTGAGACATTTTCGCTCTGCCCGAGAAGCTTGCTGCTCGGTTCGAGAAGAAATGTACTCGGCCCGAGTAACCAACTGCTCGAGCGAGTGCTACAGGCTATCGAATTTGAGGAGAAAATGTAACTCTGTCGACCCAGACAGAATATTATTGGCACGGCCCGAGTAGGAGTCGATGCGGACCGAGCAGCCTACTGCTCGGTCGAGTCGTACAGGCTTGGAATTTGGGGGAGAAATCGTCACTCTGTCGAACCGGACATAATATTATTGGCTCGGCCCGAGTAGAATACGACTCGGAGCGAGTATTTCGATCAAATTTTTTAACATTGACCCGGTCGAGCAGCCTAGCTGCTCGGACCGAGTCGGGTCGGGTTCCAAACCCGAAACCTGACTATTTATTACCGTTGTTAAAAAAATTTAACCTAAATTTTTTCTACTCTCTCTTTCCCCCCCCCCCTCATTTTTCCCCCGAGCTCTCCCAAAAACACACCCACCCCCCCACCCGTTAAACCCCCCCCCCGCATCGCCTAAACCCCCCACCCTCTCTCTTTACGGCGATCGACGATTTCCCTCCCTCGATTCGTGCCCTAGGGCACGGAACGAGCAGCCCAGGTGCTCGTTCAAAGCCCCCTCACCGAGTTTCTTCTCGGTCACAACTCGTGACCGAGTAGCCACATCCCCACTGAGTCGCACCCACTACCCAAGTTGCACAACTCGGACCAAGCAGAGAACTGCTCGGTCCGAGTCACATCATATCTGCTTTCCACCCGTTTTACCTCGATTAACTGACATTTTGATCGTTTCAAATTGCAGGTACTCTCCTCCTACGTCAGTAGCAGCAGCGTGGACTAGCTTGGGGGGATCTTCTGGGCGTTCGCATCATTCGCACTCACGGTACACTCGTTCCCCTCTATATTTTCATACCGTACTTCATATATCGCATTCACGATGGTTCGCACACGCGGATCTACCACTCACCCCCCACTGACCTCCCCCTCTCCCCCTCCCATCAGCTTTGCCATCCCCTCCCCACCCCCTCTTCCCCCTATTCATCGACGGCACCGTCGACGGCGCCATCGCCGCCGACGGCACCTGCCACCTGCCACCTGCCCTCCCTAAAACCACCCCACTACTCATTCTACTTCCCCCCCTCATCTCCACCCGAACCTACGCCAACACCGCCTTCAGCGCCGCCCTACACCGGTAAACCCCCCTCTCTCTCCCCTCTCCCTCTCTCCTTCTTACCCCCTCTCTATCTCTACGTCGCCACCCCCCTCTTTCCCCCCGCTCCGTCCTACGTCGCCGACGGTGCCAACGTCGCCGACGGCGCCAACGTCCACGATCCCGCCCCCACCCTCCCATCTATGTCAGACCTTATAGAATCGGTCCCTTTCTCCTTAGGTCCCCACATTCCACGCTCTGGCCCTCTTCGTCCACTTCAGCTGCCATTTTTACCCAGAGCGTGTTGACATCTGTCTTCACTTCTGTGTTGGCCACCGCTCTTCCTTCAGCAGTCTCTGACCCACTTACGAGCTCACCCTCTCCTACTTTCCAGCCTCGGCACCGTGCATCAGTTGCACATGGCCGCTTCATGAGAGTGGTATCTCACAGACGTTTTCCGACCTCTCTGCCCGACTCGCATACTACCGACGCTCGCCTAGCGGCTTTAGAGGATCTGACTTCCCGCTTACGGCGGGATTTTGATACCTTTTCACTCACGACGGTGACACATAGATCCTGAGTCGAGTCGGATCTTTTATCTATCATTGACCTTCTTCGTCAGCGTGGCCCACCTACTGTTATACTTCCACACGCTACTCCTCCCAGATCGGACACTGTGACATACTCTGCACCACTCAGTGCTTCACTTCCTCAGGCTCCTGCAGAGCCTGTTTCTACTACTTTTGAGTCTTCAGTCACAGTTGATCCACTTTCTGCCCAGGTCTTATATACTGCTGCTCCTTCCACCTCCACCGTTGATCTCACCACAAGCCCTCCACATGAGCTCCACCCGGACCTTCCACCCACCACCCCTGGTCCACAGCAGAGGGACCCATCACCACCCCCAGAGGGTGGTGCCTCTGCTTGATGCAGTCCCTACCCACTTTTGCCTCCCCCCATTCATTTTGTGCCCATCTGTCTGTTTGGGGCTCTACTTTTACACAGCTTGGGGGAGGCACCACTCATGGATCATATCATATCATATTTTTTATTTTTATTTCCTTTTTTCTTTTATTACATAGTTTTTATTTTATTCCCCCACCCATCCCACCCCTTTAGCATCATCTCCCGCTCCCGAGCGATTTCTTAACAGTGAGGACACTGCTACGTTTAGCTTGGGGGATGATTGCTACCGCTTTATTTTTGATTTTTTCTTTTACATTTACTTTCCTTATTTCACTTTTCCACCATTTTTCACATCATTTTCTTTTTTCTCATTTTGCATCATATTTTCTATTTTTACCATGCATGCATCTCTTTTTTATTTTATTTTCACTTTTTCTCCGCCTCTTTTTATTTATTTTTGCTAGGGATGTTTCCGCATGATGATATCTCTTGTGGCCCTATTAGTCTGTTGTGATGCTCATTTCTGTTGACATGCTATTAGGGTGAATTTCAGCTTTACTATTTATATGCATGCATTTCTTTCGATGATCTGTCTGATTTAATACCTGAAATAAATTGAAAATCGAATGCATGAATTAGTATCTAGTATGATTTATGTTGGGAAACGCACCCAGGTTCACGCATCACTAGAACACTTGGAGCACCTGTTTTCTTATCTCAGTCACTTCTGATTGCATGCCTGCTGATATTGTGTTTACTACTGCATGTCTTTTTCAGTATTCATTTAGAGAAGTGAAAATATCCATGCTATATATGAGCTTAGCTAGGGTTTTATTTTATCAAACTTTGTGCACCCTCTTATGAGTGAACCGAGAGTCCCACTATTTTCCTTCTCCACATATCTATTCTATATCTCTACATATCAGTTGGTTGCACCCCCATAACTATCTTTACCGCATCTTACTTTCCAATCCCAAAAAGAAAAAGTATAGCTTCTAAATGAAAATGAAAAAAAAAGAGAAAAGAAAAAAAAAGTGTATATATTCATATCTGAAAAAAGAAATAAAATGAATAAATACCGTTATATACCATTTCATTAGAAGCTATCATTTATTCTGGGAAGAAGAATAAAAATTCCATATCATTTTCATTGATGCGACGCCTCAAGCTAAGCTTAGGGGGGTAAACCAACTGATTACATGAGTGAGCATGACATTAGAGTGGAGACGGTGCACATCAGAGAGATTTTATAAAACCTAAACTTTACGAATTACTTTAGCTTTGGAGATTTTTCACGTATCGAAATGAATATCAGAATGGCATGATTTTTCTATTCTCTATTGCATGTTGTGTGATTCCTTTATGCTTCTTGTGTATCTGTGATTGAAAAGGGCGTTGCCAACTCCTTTATACTAGACTCTAGGAATTGCATGAGATTGATATGATTTGACGGTGTTATTTCAGTATATCCCTGTTCTTTGCCTGCACGGCAAGCTAGTCATATGATGTGTAAAGCTAGAAATTTCCAGTAGCATGTATGTTTTTCATTCAGAACATCGTAACATACTATTCAGGCCTGAGATCTGACCAATCATCCTTAGCACTCTCCTCTTACTTCTCTTTTTGCTTTTCATCTCTTTCTATCTTCATTTTTCTATTTTCTTTTTGTTTTTCCTCCCGACGTACCAATTATTCGTCTTCCTCGAGGACGAGTAAGAGGTAAGCTTGGGGGATTCTGATGTGTCCATATTTTACACAATTTTCATATCATTATTCCATTGCATCTCATATCATTTTCGCATCCAAACCCCTCTTTTTACTACGAATTTGCATTTCTGACGATATTTTCGAGTTTCGTAGTGTTTTGTGAGTTTTAAGGGATTTTGGAGCGATTTGGACTCCCACTTGGGTATGGACACATCTGACATGCTCGTGAGCTCATTGGCAGGGCTCTAGATGAGTTTGCCGCACTTTCGGAGCCATTAGAGGAGAGGAGAAAGAGAGAGAGAGAGGAGCGAGAGAGAGAGAGAGAGAGAGAGAGAGAGAGAGAGAGAGAGAGAGAGAGAGAGAGAGAGAGAGAGAGAGAGAGAGAGAGAGAGAGCAGAGAGAGAAGCCCAAGAGCATTCTGCAGCATTTCCCAGAAATTGCTCGGACCGAGTAGCCCAGCTACTCGGACCGAGTAGCTCCATTTACAGCAGAAGCGGATACGGCCTGACTCGGACCGAGCAGCTCACCTGCTCGGTCGAGTAGCCTCAGATTCCAAGCAGCCGAGTAATACAACTACACGGGTCGAGCCACTAACCGAGCAGCCGAGTGCTCGACTGAGTAGCCTACTCGGTCAGCTACTCCAGGGGCATTTTTGGGATGTTTTGAACGCGCCGTGATGCGCGCGATTCTGAGCGACTGAAGCTGGCGATCTGGGAGCAACGCAAGGGGGTTCCTTTTTTGGCAATTTTTAGAGGGAGTGAGGAGAGAGCTCTGGGCGATTTTTGTAGGAGATTTCTTAGATTAATTTTTGCAAAAAGAATTTTGGGATCTGACAGTGGAGATTATTGCTTTTGTTCTTGTCTACGTTTTTCTATTGGAATTTGGATTTTTCTCTGGCTATTGTTCGTCTATTCTCACTGTAAGTCTTTAAGCCCTAATCTCTCGATTACTATAATGTTTTCTTCTGTGGAATTGATGGTTTTGTATATCGCTATTGCAATGTGTGAGTAGATTTATTCTAAGGTTGATGGGTTAGCCCTAGGATTCTGGGGGAAAATGTAGATCTGGATCCCTACGTTGAATTGGGGATTTAGGGTTGTATTTCGGTAGATCCTACCGAATCCGTAGATAACCCGTAATGAGATCATGCCCACGGTCTGTGGAATTGATGTGCTTAAGGGGTATCTAGGGATTCGAATAGAGAAATCATTGGATCCAACCAAGGCACGTGACCATGCCCGTCTCACGCCTTGAGGGGATCCATCGACGAACTATATCGCTATGTTGACGGCTACCGCCATTGCGTCAACGAGAGCCACCGAAATACCCCGCAATTCTAACCCATGAGAGTGGTACAAATTGGGGGATTAATTCCCTAGCCCTAATGCAATGTGAGGATCCTATCCCAACATCGACCCCCAATGATCCTAGTGGTGATCCCTAAAGCCTTAGTCCCTTTTTATTGATATTTCCACAACAACAACCAACCCAAATCTGTTACCCCGACAGCTACCTCACTTCTACACTTAGAAATAGACCGAGAACCTATTGACACTATCACCGTCCATGTGGGATCCGACATCTTATATACTATAGCTCGACACCGTCCGCTTGCTGATTGAGCCCGAAATCGTAGCCTATGGGCCATACTACGCCTAGCGATCGTGACACCGCCAGGTGGAACCTAGGTGTAGGTTACAGGTGCGTCACCCCCAAAGTCTATAAATGCACGAAAGATGAACAGAATAAGGGGATCCCAATGTACGAGACCTAGTATTCTTATATTATGCATTCTACTTGATAATTCTTCCTCCAAATAGCCTGCGACGACTGACTCGAGACGAACCTCTGTGGGTCGATCTTGACAGCTCCAACATTATTCTTAATTTACCACTCTAATATAAGCATCAGAAGGGATTTGAGTCAAAACCCATATCCAACCCCTTGACGTTCTCTTGCAGTGCAGAAAGATCGTGGTGTAACCCAACAGGAGGGTCGTACGACCATTTCTCACCGGTGATCGTTCGAGGCTCGATCCACTCTGAGGGTCGAACGAACGTCGTACATTCATTTCAACTACCAACGACCCAGATTCTACCAACCTAGGGTCCTATTCCAATAGCTGACCAGGCTCCACCTTGAAAGAGAAGTCCACTTCCGCCGAAATACAGTTATCGCCAATTTTGGCCTTAACAGTGGAGATGCAAAGTCATGGATATCTTGAACCAACTTGGCCATGATATCGCATTGGATGAGAAGTCGACGGCATGTCCGATCAGGAGTGGAAAACTTTGAATCGAAGTGCATGTAGTACCATCTGCATGTATTTCTCGAAGGCGAAGAAATACCCATACATGGAGAAGGCAAGTGCAAGCAAGTTCTGAAAGGAGCTCGACGACAAGTACATGAAGATGAACATCCAAAACCGGCTACACTTAATGAAGAAGCTTTTCTGGTTGAAATTGGCTGAGGGGGTTTCTATCAAGGAACACCTAGACTACTACTACAAACTTCTCATCGATCCGAGGAACGTAGATGTGAAGGTCGATGATGAAGACAAAGTAATGATTCTCCTCAACTATCTACCCATTGAGTATAAGTACTTGGTGCTGGTTCTTACCGATGGTAAAGAATCAATCACATTCGAAGAGGTGTCTAACGCTTTGACGAGCAACGAGTTTAGGAAGAATGATGAGGACACCTGCATCCAAGCTTCGAGTGATGCTCTTACGATCGTAATGGGTCGTAGTGTTGAGAAGGTTGTAGATAGAAGGGTGTATTCCAGATCCAAGTCCAGAGACAAGACGAAGGGCCCTTAGCGCAAGGTGGCGAAGGATCAATGTGCTTTCTGTAGAGAAAGAGGACATTGGGTCAGGGACTGTCGGAAGGCGTAGAAGAAGCATGACGTAACTGCCAACATCGTGAAGGGAATTGAGGTCGAGGAGTACGTATTGGTTGGTGCTTCGGAGGGTGTGACGTGAGATTGTTGGGTGCTCGACTATGGGTGCTCATTCCATATGACGCCACATCGAGAATACTTTACGATCTTCAGGAAAGGTGGTAAGAGTTCAATCTTGTTGGGCGATGATCGAGCTTGTAGCATGGCAGGCATTAGGACGATGCAGAAAAGGATGAGCGACGGTGTTACACAAGACATTGAGGAGGTATGCTTTGTTCCTGACCTAAGGCGTAATCTCATGTCGCTAGGTTCACTCAAAGCCAAAGGTTGTCGAGTGACCAAGAAGAATGGAGCTCTGAGGGTATGGAAGAAGCTGGTCGAGACTCAGACTGGTCGACGAGTCAGGCATCTCCGAAGCGATAACGATGGTGAGTATTGGTCAGATCTCTTCGAGAAGTTCTACAGAAAGGAAGGGATTCAGAGACACTCCACTGTTGCGGGTATGCCGCAATAGAATGGGGTAGCAGAGAGGATGAATCGGACTTTGCTAGAGAAAGTTCGATGCATACTGTCAACTGCTGACCTATCGAAGGAGTTATGGACAGAGGCCCTGGCATACGCTGTTGGGGATTGGGGGTTCCCTTAAGGCACAAAATTCTAGTCCCGTCCTAAGTCGGACGGAACATAGACAGAAAAACATAGCAGCGGAAGGAAAAACAGTTAATCTAAATTAACATGCAAGTTAAAACAATTTTAACTTGGCCCTAAGGTCCAAGACCCTATGCCAAGATCTATGCCGACTTGGGATGGGTCTGACCATCCCAAGAAGGATCTAGCCTACTGCGATTAAACTAAACTAATGCTAATAATACTTTAACCACATACCCGGAATCTCAGCCCTGGAGCAGGCGAGATGTTCCGCGCCGTCTTCCGAGCTGCTCCCGTCCCACGCCGAGCCGCTCCTTGAACCGCTCCCCGAACCGCTCCGCATCCCGAGGCGATCAATCCCCGTGCCGCCGAGCCAACCAACCGCCGAAGAAAGTTTCACGCGAGTGAAACCTCCGCCAAGATTTCGGATCCAGAATCCGAACTCCTTTGAGGCTTTGCTAGAGCCCGCAGGAGTAAGGCAGAAATTTTAGGGAGATAGAGAAATATTTAATTTAAGCTAAGATCCGAGCGTGCTCCAACATTTACGAGAGCCGCTCAGATCTAGAGCTTGGGACGAGATTTGAGAAAGGGGGGAGACCCCTATTTATATAGGCGGCGGACTCTCCCCTTTTCTCAAAATCCGATGTGGGACTAAAATAGAGTTAATTTAAAATCAAGTTAGTTTGCACTTCAAAAGGTGCAAACTTCCGTGAATTTTAACTCACTCACCGTTGAGCTTCAAGATCGATACAACCTATCAATACGACAAGCGTTCAACGGTGAACGCATAGGAAAAAACCGTTCGTCAATCGGAGTTCGTTTGACCCTCCAATTGAGTGTCCAAAGATCAGCCCTAGGCTAGTTTTTCACAAAAACGAGCCGTCAAAAACTGCCCATTAAACCTAGGGTTCCACACCCAGAGGTGGGACCCACAAGTCTGACTGGGCGCCCAAAACCCAGACTTGGGCACGGGCGCCCAAGTCTGGGCCCGGGCACCCAGGCGCCTGGCGCCCAGGCGCCAGCCTGGCGCCCAGGCGCCAGCCTGGCGCCAGGCGCCAGGCGGGCGCCTGGGCCGGGCGCCCAAGGCGCCCGGCCCAGGGCGCCTGGGCGCCCAGGCGCCCAGGGCGCCTGGGCTCCCAGGCGCCCAGGGCGCCTGGGCTCCCAGGCGCCCAGGCCCGCCTGGGCGCAGGCCCAGGCGCCCAGCGCCTGGGCCTGTGCCCAGGCCTGGCTGCCTGGGTTCCTGGCTCAGCCAGGTCTGGCCAGGCACCCAGGCCAGACTTGGTCTGGTCTGGGTCAGCCTGGTCTGACCCGGTCTGATCTGTTTTGGCTCTAACTTGAGCATCCGGCGTCCGATTTGGACGCCGTTCGAACCTGGGTCTAGACCGGGACATTCCCGTCTTACCCGTGAACTTTTTCCTTGCGTTTATCTTATTAAATATTGTATTAAACAATTTAATACACATTTAATTGCTTTTGCATCAAATGCAAAATAGTCCCTATCTAAGCTTAAATTACCATATTGCATCAAATGCAATTATCTCTTCTTTTGCGTCAAATGCAAATATTCTCCCTAACTAATTTCTACCTATTACTAGACGAAGCGTTACACTCTGTGTGAGACCCTACAGCCTGACCCTTACAACAGGTTGGGCTCGAAGCCCTATACGGCAGTGACCACGAGCAGTGGTTGCCGTCCCTGCTTCAGGAATCATCATTATGTGGTTGACTCATTGACATGAGTATTGTCGGGACCACCTGACTGTTTCCGTGATGAATTCCGTAGTTATAGTCTTTTCGTCTTAGCTGTGTCGTGTAGATCAAGTCTGGGGTACGGTCAAACTGTCAACCCCAATAACTTGACTCCGGTTAGTTTCTATCGATCTTTAGTCAACTAATGTTGGACATCTTCCAACATACTCTGCGCAGAGTTTTTACTAAAGACCGAACTAACTCTACGACACTAACTCCCATTGACCGGGAGAGACGAATCCTCTCTTGGTCATTACTCGCCTCGTACGTTTCAAGTGACACCCAATCAAAAGACCTTTCGACAGGCCTTGCCTCGAAGCTAGGTCAGTTGATCTAAGTGGCACCATTCACGCACAGGTCCGTTAAAATGACCTCAAGTCAAAAGACCAACTATCCTATCATCACTCAGAGTTATCACTGACAGATTGGTCAATATAACCATATGATAACTCTAGTGGATCGTTCAATGAACTCATTCTAATGAGCACCTGTGTCTCGTCTTCGACTTCGCCAAGTCAAACGATCATGAGATCATCGCCACCGCTAAACGGTGAAGACTAACACACAATGGTCTATCCGATGTTTCGATATCCTTGTCTCGAAACATCTACGACCATGAACCATTTCAGACTTATGCTACAGACAGTCAAACGTTTCTCCATGATCGAGATACTCATCTCGATACACGTTTGACCTTGCATAAAGTCTCAGGACTTTACCTAAGTTGATATCTAACGTTAACTACATAACAATATAACTTAGATAAATTATTACCAAACAGCTTACTGTTATTTCGAACAAGATGTTTGTGCTATTCACACAGGAATAAATGGCCTCGAGGGCATAATATTCCTACATCTCCCACTTGCACTCAGGCCCATTTATCTCGATATCTAATATCGTTTTACACATAAGTTTTCCTGACTTCATGTGATAGAGCCTTCGTGAGTGGATCTGCTAAGACCGTCTACTCTATAGACTTAAGGGGTTTCTATGTTCATGTCAGACCAACCATTTGAATCTTATTCAAATAATTCATTTGGTCTGTCGGAATCCATAATATTTTATTTTACTTGGATCTTATCCAGTTTATCGTTCCTTACGATAATAATTTTAAATTAGTTACTGGTCATTTTAAATGGCTCATATCTATTCTTGATAAAGTATCAAACCTTTTGATTACTTTGTCAAAATGTATGTTCCATCCCTTTGATGATTCGCATGTAATTTATACGCTCCCACTGACCTTGAAAACTATCTGGCCAATTCATATAAGTTGGTTCGTCTAAATCATATTTAGAAAAACGAACTTATAAGTGAATGCTCAGATTTTCATGGTCAACTTGAGCGTTTACATCGACTTTGGTCCGAGTAGATCTGTACACATCTGTTGGCGAAACCGGTTTCATCATAATCCGTTTTAAAGAAATTAGGATGAAAACCGTTCCCATCCAACATTATTGTACTTCACTATTTTCTTTTCTGCACCAATCTTTCAACTTAAAGATTTTCTTGCAGAAAGTGAGAAAACATTTTCCTTGGGCACGTAAACTAAATTCTCAAATTTATTTACGCACACAGACCTATTCTGATTGCATCAAGTTTTAAATCGGAGTTACTACTCCGGATTTCATCCTAAAAGTTGACTAAGTCATCATTAGTTATGATGTCTTAACTCGACTTTTCGTCTTACGAAATTCGAGTAAATATACAACTTCCTCATGTTTGATTTAATGAATATCTTATTGATAATGTTCTCATAGAACTTTATCAAAACCTAGGCATTACTATTTGGGACTTAACCCAGAGGGAGGACTTAGCTCAGAGTCACTTACAATGGATCACACTAAATCTAATTAAGTGTGATTCATATCTTTTAACACACCGATGTGTTAACAGACTTGATCTGAGAGAAAATCACATTTTCTTTTAATTACACAAGATTTTATTTAGCTAAGTATTTGACCATTCGATCTAATCGAATCAGTTTAAATACTTTGGTCACTTCGTTCTTTATTTTATCAGACTTGCGTTTCATCAAGAACACGTGTCTTAGTAAAATATACGAATAACTTATTTTGTTAAAAATAGACTCGGGTACATCAGTATGTACGAGACTGAGTTCGACAACTCATTCTCCCACTGTCTTACAGATGGGTTTCGGCCTTTGTATCTAAGCGGCTAAGACTCACAAGTGTCCGTAGACTTCATAATACGAGAGGTCAGACCCCTCTTTATGTGACTTGTGAAGCTTAATCTCTTGATACGGCCTAGTCTAATTTTACCATATAAGTTTGCTACAATCTTGTGTATTTATATATTAACATTTAATATATATATGGTTATTTACAAATTACTTAACACAAAACATTACTTCAGAAGCAATGTGACGACATTCGTCAAAATGTGTTAAACGTCTTTTGTATAACAACTTATTCCGAAATGTGACATTTAAAATATGTCACGTTTTCATTTCCTCCTACTTATGCCTCTACTAATGATAAATTAAACTAACTTTCTCAATTGACTTTCCGAAGTGCCTTCTTCCTTTTCTAAATCATATTTAGATATCAACATAAATAAATAGCTATGCAAGCAACTTATGTATCCAAACGCTTGAGCTTTGCAATCTTGAGTGTAACTCAAGAAGTTGCTTGTCTCAAGATCCGGTTGGGATACATAGTTTTGCATCGCTCATGCACTCGTATTCGATTCAAACGGTTTAATCGAATTCTCGAACTTTGCGGATCAAAATTGTTTGTCCATACAACCTTGAGGGTAGCTCGACAAGTTGTAGGGAGAAACATACTTTAAATGTCCTATATGTTCAAGCTACCTCATATAGAGACGAGTGACATGTAGCTTTAATTTATTTGTTGGACTCAGAACTTAATGAAATCATATTTCTTAAGTCTGTTCTTTAGAAGGTCATTTAATGTCAATGAGAATATAGTTTAATTATATCAATTAGAATTTAACTTGATATTCAATTAATCATCTTATTGACCAGTTAACTAATTCCAATATTATCAATTGATTCTTTCGGTAAACATTGTCTTGCCCTAGTTTTAGCATATGTTCAATATTAAATATAGGTAGATTGGCTTTTATCTATCTATATCCTCCCACTAATTTTACGAACGTTTTAAAGCTTAATAACGAACGATTTAATCGAATTAAAATTAATGGGTAAGAGTTCCAATCACCTTGAGTCTAAACAACCTTGAGTGTAGCTCAACAAGTTGATTGACTCTGCGATCGGAAGATGACTCTTCATCGATCATATCGGATATGACTCTCTTAATCGGTTTTTGCCCCTAGCCATTCGTGATCATGAGTGTGCTCATCCAAATCACAATGTCTAGTCTAGTCGGACCCTTGTTTTCATGTCTAGCCTGACTCGCCCCTCAGCTTGGTGTATGCACGACACGTCGGTTTGGGTCAGGTCTTAGACTACATCTAGGCAGACTACATCGTTGACTTAACTTACGCCGGCGCTCGGGGTACGAGACGACGGTTAGGGTTAGTCAAGATTTCATCTTATGTATTTAAGGAGTTGGTTTCTACAAGATTGCCAGGTTACAGCTTGAGTGTATCTCAACAACTATAACGCGGGTCCTATAGTTACTAACCCCTAAAACAAGGAGGGCTACGGCTAATCTTGAAAAAGATCATTAACGTATTTGACTTAGATATAGTCCAGGGTGTCATACAATCATGATTCGCGACATTGCGGTCCAGCGGAACTCAGCCAGGGAATTGACTAAGCCAGGATCACTACCCCTTGGACTAGCAAGGGTTGACCCAGAACTCTTAGCCAAGCACATTGACTGGATCATGGTCCATTGAATGAAGCTTGTCATTTTTGTATGTATGCCATAGACTAAACAGCTTTTATTAACAACTAATTAATCCTATCAACTAGTTGAATCCTTAAATTCAAAATTTTTAGGATTTGTTTAATAACTTTTATTAAGTCCTTATCAACTATAAGGTTCACGTGCTACCCTAATCGTTATTAGGATTTTAATAAATTATTAACAACGCTAGAAGCGAAGTCCTTCAATGAAAATTAATTATAACAATTAGAATTTGAAAATTCATTTAAAGGACTATCCTAATCAGGAATTAGGTCTTTAATATTGTTGTTAATGATTTATTAAAGCATAGCATATCATTAAAATTCAAGTAATAAATTTTAATCATTTTTAATGGCTAACCTAAAGGGTTGTCTTGTGTTATCAAATAAGGGACAAGATTAACATGCCATTAAAATAACTCTACACTAATTTATCGCATAAAGATAGTGCACAACTATTTAACATTTAAATAAACTAAGTTTATCGCATAAACAATTTTTAGCATGCATACATAAATTTAACATTTAAATTTAAAATATGATTTTAAAATTATTTTATTTTTTATCTCATAAAAAAACTTAATATTAAAATCACTAATTTGCATGCTATGTTAAAAAGTTATCGCATAAAAAAATTTTAACTTTTAAAACAGTTTTAAAATATCTCATAAATTAAAACATTATTTAAAAAAAAAACTTTCATGCTTAAAAAATTTATCAAATAAAAATTTTAGGCATCCAAAATAAATTTTAAACTTTTAAAGATTTAAAAAATTAGTTTTAAAATTATCACATAAATTTTAAAACGTCATTTAAAAAAAATTTCCATGTTCAAAAATTTCATAAAAAAAAAAATTTTAGAACATCTAAAACATTTTTAAAATTTATCTCATAATTTTAAAAACATTTTAAAAAGTATTTAAAAGCATTCTTAAGTTTAAAATTAATCGCAGTACCTAGATCGCTACACAAACCTAGGCTCTGATACCACTGTTGGGGATTGGGGGTTCCCTTAAGGCACAAAATTCTAGTCCCGTCCTAAGTCGGACGGAACATAGACAGAAAAACATAGCAGCGGAAGGAAAAACAGTTAATCTAAATTAACATGCAAGTTAAAACAATTTTAACTTGGCCCTAAGGTCCAAGACCCTATGCCAAGATCTATGCCGACTTGGGATGGGTCTGACCATCCCAAGAAGGATCTAGCCTACTGCGATTAAACTAAACTAATGCTAATAATACTTTAACCACATACCCGGAATCTCAGCCCTGGAGCAGGCGAGATGTTCCGCGCCGTCTTCCGAGCTGCTCCCGTCCCACGCCGAGCCGCTCCTTGAACCGCTCCCCGAACCGCTCCGCATCCCGAGGCGATCAATCCCCGTGCCGCCGAGCCAACCAACCGCCGAAGAAAGTTTCACGCGAGTGAAACCTCCGCCAAGATTTCGGATCCAGAATCCGAACTCCTTTGAGGCTTTGCTAGAGCCCGCAGGAGTAAGGCAGAAATTTTAGGGAGATAGAGAAATATTTAATTTAAGCTAAGATCCAAGCGTGCTCCAACATTTACGAGAGCCGCTCAGATCTAGAGCTTGGGACGAGATTTGAGAAAGGGGGGAGACCCCTATTTATATAGGCGGCGGACTCTCCCCTTTTCTCAAAATCCGATGTGGGACTAAAATAGAGTTAATTTAAAATCAAGTTAGTTTGCACTTCAAAAGGTGCAAACTTCCGTGAATTTTAACTCACTCACCGTTGAGCTTCAAGATCGATACAACCTATCAATACGACAAGCGTTCAACGGTGAACGCATAGGAAAAAACCGTTCGTCAATCGGAGTTCGTTTGACCCTCCAATTGAGTGTCCAAAGATCAGCCCTAGGCTAGTTTTTCACAAAAACGAGCCGTCAAAAACTGCCCATTAAACCTAGGGTTCCACACCCAGAGGTGGGACCCACAAGTCTGACTGGGCGCCCAAAACCCAGACTTGGGCACGGGCGCCCAAGTCTGGGCCCGAGCACCCAGGCGCCTGGCGCCCAGGCGCCAGCCTGGCGCCAGGCGCCAGGCGGGCGCCTGGGCCGGGCGCCCAAGGCGCCCGGCCCAGGGCGCCTGGGCTCCCAGGCGCCCAGGGCGCCTGGGCTCCCAGGCGCCCAGGGCGCCTGGGCTCCCAGGCGCCCAGGCCCGCCTGGGCGCAGGCCCAGGCGCCCAGGCCCGCCTGGGCGCAGGCCCAGGCGCCCAGGCCCGCCTGGGCGCAGGCCCAGGCGCCCAGGCCCAGGCGCCTGGGCGCAGGCCCGCCTGGGCGCAGGCTCGCCTGGGCGCAGGCCCGCCTGGGCGCAGGCCCAGCGCCTGGGCCTGTGCCCAGGCCTGGCTGCCTGGGTTCCTGGCTCAGCCAGGTCTGGCCAGGCACCCAGGCCAGACTTGGTCTGGTCTGGGTCAGCCTGGTCTGACCCGGTCTGATCTGTTTTGGCTCTAACTTGAGCATCCGGCGTCCGATTTGGACGCCGTTCGAACCTGGGTCTAGACCGGGACATTCCCGTCTTACCCGTGAACTTTTTCCTTGCGTTTATCTTATTAAATATTGTATTAAACAATTTAATACACATTTAATTGCTTTTGCATCAAATGCAAAATAGTCCCTATCTAAGCTTAAATTACCATATTGCATCAAATGCAATTATCTCTTCTTTTGCGTCAAATGCAAATATTCTCCCTAACTAATTTCTACCTATTACTAGACGAAGCGTTACACTCTGTGTGAGACCCTACAGCCTGACCCTTACAACAGGTTGGGCTCGAAGCCCTATACGGCAGTGACCACGAGCAGTGGTTGCCGTCCCTGCTTCAGGAATCATCATTATGTGGTTGACTCATTGACATGAGTATTGTCGGGACCACCTGACTGTTTCCGTGATGAATTCCGTAGTTATAGTCTTTTCGTCTTAGCTGTGTCGTGTAGATCAAGTCTGGGGTACGGTCAAACTGTCAACCCCAATAACTTGACTCCGGTTAGTTTCTATCGATCTTTAGTCAACTAATGTTGGACATCTTCCAACATACTCTGCGCAGAGTTTTTACTAAAGACCGAACTAACTCTACGACACTAACTCCCATTGACCGGGAGAGACGAATCCTCTCTTGGTCATTACTCGCCTCGTACGTTTCAAGTGACACCCAATCAAAAGACCTTTCGACAGGCCTTGCCTCGAAGCTAGGTCAGTTGATCTAAGTGGCACCATTCACGCACAGGTCCGTTAAAATGACCTCAAGTCAAAAGACCAACTATCCTATCATCACTCAGAGTTATCACTGACAGATTGGTCAATATAACCATATGATAACTCTAGTGGATCGTTCAGTGAACTCATTCTAATGAGCACCTGTGTCTCGTCTTCGACTTCGCCAAGTCAAACGATCATGAGATCATCGCCACCGCTAAACGGTGAAGACTAAGACACAATGGTCTATCTGATGTTTCGATATCCTTGTCTCGAAACATCTACGACCATGAACCATTTCAGACTTATGCTACAGACAGTCAAACGTTTCTCCATGATCGAGATACTCATCTCGATACACGTTTGACCTTGCATAAAGTCTCAGGACTTTACCTAAGTTGATATCTAACGTTAACTACATAACAATATAACTTAGATAAATTATTACCAAACAGCTTACTGTTATTTCGAACAAGATGTTTGTGCTATTCACACAGGAATAAATGGCCTCGAGGGCATAATATTCCTACATACGCGACCTACTTGGTCAATCGGCTACCATCTGCTGCATTGGAAGGAAGACCTCCAATGGATGTATGGTAAAGAAAACCAGTTTTCGACTATGGATCACTTCAAGTTTGGAGCTGTCCGAGTTACTATGCCATGAAGGAAGACAAAGTCGATGCTCGAGCCAAAAAAAGCCATCTTCTTAGGCTTCAACAATGGTGTCAAGGGATATCGACTGTGGTGTCCGACACAAAGGAAGGTAATCCTGATCAGAGATGTAATGTTTGATGAGACGGCGTTACTGAAGAAGGATCATGAACCAGTGGTGGAGATCGAATAGACACAATTAAATCATGTCTACGACAATGTGTCTGAGGTTCCACATCGGTCGATCAACGACTCAGATCCACCCACACCAGAAGCTGCAAAAGATGGACTGCAGACGGATGCTGGTGAATTGGTGGTTCAAGCTCAGTTGGTGGAGATAGCTCTGTTGAGTATTGGACTTCTCCCTACTTGGTGTTAATGATGAGCAAACATAAATACTTGTGAGTAATCCCCTATTTTGCAGTTAATCCATTGCCTAAGCTTATTATGAAGATCAACTAGCAATGGATGACTCACAAACGTAATTGAAAGCAAATGATATGAATTGGATGATCGTAGATTGATGATTGAAGCCCCGTAAAGACTTCAAGCTCATACGATGGAAAGAAGAGATTATTCGTCAATGTAATTTTTCTTTTATCTCTTCTAGTATGTATCTTAGAAGTAGAACTTTGATGGAGCACTCACACACATCTACATTCTGTCATAGGACATCTTTAGACCTTTGTCCTTTGATAGCAATTCAATTCTCTTTTGTTTGTGCTAGGATTGTTCATAACAGCCGACTGCTTAACAGTTTACAGTCGCCTGTCTCAAAAACAGTCGCCTGTGTTTTGTTCTACAGTCGCCTGTTATGCACAGACTATTACAATGTAGTTTTGGGCCTTCTCTGATTATTTTGTACAGGCTACTGTTGATCGATTCTCAGGCGCCTGTCCTAGCGATAGTCGACTGTGTATTGTAAATCAGTCGCCTGTCTCTCCATGTCCAAACTCTGTTTGATCTGATTTCTACGGCCAGTCGACTTATGTTGTATATACAGTTGACTGTCTATTAGATCAGTCGACTGTCTATGCTGCAACAGTCGCCTGTCTGTAAGTCATTTCTTTGACTCAGCTCTCTGGAAATTTCTCTTAATTTTGACAGTCGCCTGTTTTGATTAACAGTCGACTGTGTTCCTTTCATCAGTCGTTTGTCCTGTATCTTGTGGGATTTCTAGTATTTGTCTAACCTACTCTTCTCTCGGCCAGTCGCCTGTCGAAGAAGTTACAGTCGCCTGTTGGTTTAACAGACGACTTTCTTTGCTTCATCAGTCGACTGTCTACGTGGTAAGTTACCGTTATGAATTCTCAGCTACCCTTGCTGACTGTGCAACAGTCGACTGTGCATTGTTCAACAGTCGACTGTCGCGAGTTCAGATTATATCCGTTGAGATTTTTCTCACGGATTTCGATTGGGTTTTTGCCTAAACTATTTTGTGGATTTGAGAAAGCTATAAATAGAGCTTCTACTGTTTCATTGGAAGGTTGGCTCATTCATTGCAAAATCCTTCAAGCTTTCATTTCCAAAGATCAAAGCTCTCAAATCCAAAGCCCTAAGTATTTCCAAATCTTGTTCTCTTGCTCTCCAACCTAGAACCAAAGTTTGATCTTCTAGGAAATTGGTGCAGTCAAGAGAAAGGGCTTTCTCCTCTCTTCCAAGAGAGTTCTTCGACACACATCACACTTCTCCTTCAAGTTCTACTTCAAGGCAAATGTGATTGTAAGTGTTGCTTTCATATTTCATAACTTTCGTTATTTGAATTGTGCTCTCGGTTGTGAGAGTGGTTTTGCTTGCTCCCTGATTGTGGGAGTCAATGACATCGATTGTATTCGATTGCACTTGTAGGGTTGCTACAAGTAGGCTTTAAGGAAACCTCAAGTTAGGGTTCTAACTTGAGTATCTGGTGGTATCCGGGTGGTAGGGACGTAGGATTACTGGGAACAAGTCGGGAGTTGACTTGGGTAATCCGAACCCTTGAAACATATCTACGTTTGCGTGTGTTTCTCTTTGGGTCGTTTTTCTATTCCGCACTATTTGTTGGATTGCATTTTATTTGGCGTAAATTCCTTTTAAATTGCATAAACACTATTCAACCCCCCTTCTAGTGTTTTCCCCATAGACAGGGTCCTTACAATTGGTATCAGAGCGCAAGGTTTTATCTATGGCATCCAACAACAACAACGTTCCTCCGTCGGCTTCGTACAACAATCACGACCGTGATGGAGCGTCCACACTTTTCGAAGGTCAATCTATGGTATGTCCTCCACGTTTCAATGGTACTAATTTTGGCTATTGGAAGTGTAGGATGGAGACATTCATTAGGAGTGCTTCTCTTTGGAGAACTCTCCACAAGGAGTACATCGAACCCGCCGAAGAGGACTTCGAGAAATGGACGACTTCCGAGAAGTCCACCGAAGTCAACAACGCTAAAGCAATGAACGCTCTTCATTGTGCGTTGGACCCGAATGAGTTCAACAAGATATGCACATGTAAGAGTGCATATCAAATTTGGAACTATCTCATCGTTACCAACGAGGGAACGAATAAGGTAAAGCTTTCAAAGTTATATGTTGCCGTGCAAAACTTCGACTTGTTTCATATGCAGGAAAATGAGAGCATTGCATCGATGTACGGACGCTTTACCGACATTACAAATGAATTGGAAGCCCTTGGCCAAATCTACACCGAACTTGAAAAGGTAAGGAAGATCATCATGGGGATGACCTCCAAATGGGAAAGAAAATCAATCGCCATTGAGGAGGTCAATGACTTGAAGAACTACACCGTGGTGAATCTCATCGGGACTCTTATGTCTTACGAAGTAAGACGGGATAACCGATTGAAAATTCAAGCCATGATGAATCCCTCGGAGGCCAAGAAGAAAGCTTTGGCATTCAACTCCAATTCATCATCCTCCGAAAGTGATGAATATGAGAACGAGATGGATTTGGGTGAAATGGCCCAAATGGCGAAGAAGTTCCAACGCTTCTTCCGCAAAGGTAAATTTTTCTCCAACAAACGTTTTGAGTCTACTAATGCTACTTCCTCTCTTTGTTATAAATGTAATAAGCCATGGCACATCAAGAGGGATTGCCCAATGCTAAACAACAAAGAAAAATGGAATGCACCAAAGTACCACAAGTCCGACAAGAACAAGAGAGACAAGAAGAAAGGACTCGTCGGTACCTTTGATGACTCAAGTGATGAATCATCAAGCGATTCCGATGATGAGAAGGGTGAGAGCACCCACATGTGCTTCATGGCACTTGAAGACCCACTCTCGGATGAGAGTGACTCCGACACGGATGACACCGAGGTAACAATGGATGAACTTCGTATTGCTAATGAAGAACTATTTGCTAAATACCAATCTTTAATGCTTAGATACACTAGCTTAAAGAAATCAAATGTTAGCAAGTCATCCATTCCATGCATTATCAACAATGACACCATTGTTGATACTTTAACTCTTGAGAAAGCAAACGTAGCTTCTCAAAATGTCACATTGAGAGATGAGGTGAACTCCCTCAAATCTCAACTAGATCAAACACATCCCATGGATAATAGTGATCTAGTTACACGTCACACACAATTGGGTTTAGAGAATGACTCTCTTAAAACCCAAGTGCACGAGCTCAAAGCACGGGTGTCCACCTTGGATACCAACATTTCTTCTTTAAAGGAAAAATATGAGCTCATGTCCTCCCGTATTGTGAGATTCAATAAGGGACAAGGACAATTGGATGATTTGCTTGCAAACCAATTTCCGGCCACACATCGTGTTGGCCTTGGATTTGTAAAAGCGACTGCATCTAATGCTCGCACCTCCTATAGTGGTGTCACTATAGATTTTGTGAGGCCTTCCTCCGGTGCATCCACAAGTGGTGTCAAAGACACTATAGGTAGCAATCCTACCAAGAATGTCACCACATCACCTTCTCTTCCTTTTGGCAAGAAACCCACTAAGGGTGGAAACCAAAAGCAAGGCCATGCTTATAAGTACACTAACACTCATCCACGTAGGAAACATCCTACTTCACAAGTGGATAATCATGACACATTCTATACTTCGCACCCACGGACACGTACACAACCACACATGAGAAATACTCATGTACGTGCTCCTATACACCCGTATGCTTATACACATCATTCTTTCATGTATGCTCATCCTCCTCATGTCATGCATGATCAATATGCTTCTTATAATATGCATGTTCCCAAGCATACATATCATCGTAGAATGTACAATGCTCATCCTCCACCACATCTCTATGCTAGAAATAATGTTCCTAAGAAGCATGCACCACATAGAAATCCAACACATATGCATGCAACTAGGAATAGGACTCCCAAGATGTACACTATTTGGGGTCCTAAGAACACTAGTCTAAATGTTAGGAATGCTTATGTTGATTCCTACTTTCATGATGTAATTAGAAATAGTAACTATGTTGGGAAGCGGAAGTCCACTTGGACTTGGCTTCCAAAGGGCTAATTCCCTTGGACCCAACAAACATTGGGTACCATAAGCTTATGGTATATTATATAGGTACCCAAGAGAAAGAAGAAGAGTAATAAATGTCTTATTAGCTCTAAAGGGAAAGGATGGATTCTTGATAGTGGTTGCTCCAAACATATGACGGGAGATCCCTCATTGCTCTCCGAAGTGATTAGCATCAAGGATGGTGCAACGGTCACTTTTGGAGGTAATCAAAAGGGAACCATCATTGGAGTAGGTATCGTTGGTAATCCTTCCAAACCTCTAATTACTACTGTTTATCTTGTTAGTGGTTTATGTCACAATCTCATTTCCATCAGTCAACTTTGTGACAAAGGTTACAAGGTTAACTTTGGAGAAGGATTGTGTACAATTGTGGATTGTGATTCAAATGTTTTATTTTCCGGTATTAGGCGTAAAAATATTTATTATTTGAGCTTGCCTAAAACCGTAGAACATTTCTTAGTTACTAACACAAGTGAACAACTATTATGGCATCGCCGTTTTGGTCATGTTCACTTCAAGCACTTATATAAGTTAGCTAAGCATGATCTAGTCAAAGGTTTTCCTAAGATTGTTTTTAATAAGAAAAACTTTTGTGATTCATGTCAAAGAGGTAAACTAAGTAAATCTTCATTTAAGCTTAAAGAAGGGATTACTTCTAAGAGGCCCCTAGAACTTCTTCATCTAGATTTATTTGGGCCAACTAGAACCGCTTCTTTAGGTAATGCTCATTATGGACTAGTTGTCATTGACGACTTTTCTAGATTTACTTGGGTTTCATTCTTAACTAATAAGAATGAAGCTCATGAAGAGTTTACCAAATTTGCAAAGAAGATTCAGAATCTTTTAGGATCTACCATTATCACTATTCGTAGTGATCATGGAGGAGAATTTGAGAATGAGCCTTATACTAAGTTTTGTGATGACTCCGGGATAACTCATAACTTTTCCTTTCCTCGTGCTCCACCACAAAATGGTGTTGTAGAAAGAAAGAATAGGACTCTTATTGAGTGTGCTCGCACTATGCTCCATGATAGTCATTTAGGACTACAATTTTAGGCAGAAGCGGTGCACACGGCATGTTATGTGCTCAATAGGATCCTAGTGAGACCCCGAACAAACAAAACTTGTTTTGAGTTGTTTTATGATAAAAAGCCTCAAGTGAAATATTTTCGTGTTTTTGGTTCGAAATGTTTTATAAAGAACACCTTTAGTAATTTAGACAAATTCGAGCCAAGATCCGATGAAGGAATTTTTGTTGGATATTCCACACGTAGCAAAGCCTACCGGATATACAACAAAACTTCTTCAACGATTGAGGAATCACTTCATGTATCGTTTTATGAAGATTTTGATTTTCCTCATGTTGATGATGATAATGTAGAGATTCTTTGTGATTCTCTTAATAATGTTAAGATTAATGATACTATTGTTGAGACTAACACTTCTAAAGAAGTTGTTGAAGTTGTTCCTAGTGATCCAGGTTTACCCAAAGCTTACCCGACCGTTCACAACCATCACCATAACCAAATTATTGGAGATATTGGTGTGGGTGTTCGAACGAGATCAAGAATTGAAGAATTCTCTCATTGCGCATTTGTCTCAACCATTGAGCCAAAGAACATCCAAGAAGCTTGTGAGGATAGCTCTTGGATAGTGGCAATGGAAGAAGAACTAATGCAATTCTAGAGAAACGAAGTTTGGGAACTTGTACCTCTTCCAAGTGGTCACCAAGTTATTGGGACCAAATGGATCTTCAAGAATTAGACGGATGAAAACAAGGTAATCACATGGAACAAAGCAAGGTTAGTAGCTCAAGGCTACCGGCAAGAGGAAGGTATTGATTTCGAAGAATCTTTTGCCCCCGTAGCTAGATTAGAAGCTATTAGGTTGCTTTTATCTTTTGCATCGCATAAGAATTTTAAATTATTTCAAATGGATGTTAAAAGTGCATTTTTAAATGGGTTTGTCAATGAAGAAGTCTATGTTTCTCAACCTCCCGGTTTTATTCATGAAAAATTTCCAAACCATGTTTTCAAACTTAAGAAAGCGTTGTATGGATTGAGACAAGCTCCTAGAGCTTGGTATGATCGTCTTAAGACCTTTCTTTTGAATTTAGGTTTTAAAATGGGAGAAGTTGATTCTACACTCTTCATTAAAGATTATGAAAATGACATTCTTTTGATTCAAGTTTATGTAGACGATATTATTTTCGGTTCTACTAACTTTAATCTTTGTCAAGAATTTTCCAAGTCTATGAAGGACAAGTTTGAGATGAGCCACATGGGAGAGCTCACCTACTTCCTTGGATTGCAAATTCAACAAATAGAGAATGGCACGTTCATACATCAGACAAAGTACACATGGGAGCTTATTAAGCGATTCGGGATGGAATCGTCTTCGAGCAAAAGGACTCCCATGAGTACTACTACTCATCTACACAAGGATGAAAGCGAAAAAGATGTAGACGTTCGTCTATATCGAGGTATGATCGGTAGCTTACTTTACTTAACCGCTGGTAGGCCCGATATCATGTTTTCCGTATGTATATGTGCCAGATATCAAGCAAGACCTAAGGAGTCACACTTGATTGCGGTTAAACGAATATTTCGTTATCTCAATCAATCCCTAGATTATGGGTTACTTTACCCTAAGTCTAGCACGTATGAGTTAATCTCATATAGTGATGCCGACTTTACCGGATGCAAGTCCGACAGGAAAAGTACTAGTGGCACATGACATTTCTTAGGAAATTCCTTAGTTTCTTGGTTCTCTAAGAAACAGAATTCGGTGTCATTGTCCACGACTGAAGCGGAATATATTGCCGTGGGTCTTGCATGTGCACAAGTTCTTTGGATGAGACATACTCTTAGTGACTATGGTGTCAATTGTGATACTTTCCCTATCAGGGTTGATAATCAAAGTGCTATTTGTCTTTCCAAGAATCCGGTACACCACTCCCGTACTAAACACATAGATGTGAGACACCATTTTTTAAATGATCATGTAGCTAAGAAGGACATAATCTTAGAATACATTAAAACCCAAAAACAAATTGCCGATATCTTCACTAAACCTCTTAAAGAAGATTCATTTGTGAGGTTGCGTGGAGAATTGGGAATTATGGGTGAATCTGAAATCTAGAAGCTCAATCTTTCATGTTATAACTCCTTATTGAGCTCATATCTTTTTGATTGTCTTTCTTCATGTGTTTTATTGTTTTATGTGTTTAAGAAAGGTAATTGTGACTTATTTGATTTCATGAGTTTTGAGTTTGATTGGAGTAATTTGTGTTTCAATGGATTTATTGGTTTCATAATGATTTTACGATGTATTTCTGATTAGAGTATAGGTCCTAGGGTGAGTGTTCTTATTCTCTGGAATTCTATCTCACTGTGCACTTTTGGACCAGGACAGACGACTGTCTTTCCTTCGACAGTCGACTGCCCTACTCTATCTCCTCAGTCTGAGAATTGGTATCTTTCACACAGCCGACTGATGACTGATATACAGTCGACTGTTAGTTTAACATGCGACTGTATTTTAGTCATCCGACGACTGTTGCATCTTTCCGAGCTTTATCGTTTATCACCTCATCCAGTCGACTGACTTTTGTTCATCAGTCGACTGTCTTATGCTGTGTCGGTTCAAGTGATTTGATCCGAGCCGTCGATTCCTTGATCCAACGGCTCAGATTCATTCCCCTAATTTTATATTCGAGTTTACGCGATCACTTCCCCACGTCGACTCTCTCTCCTCCGCTTCGACCGTTCAACTTCCCGCTCGTTTTCCTCTCCAAAAACCTATCGATTTCGCTACCAAATCCGGCGATCTCCTTCCCTTCGTGCGTCTATATCGAGTGTCGTTGCCTTCGTTCTTAAGTTTGCTCTCTCTATCACGTGATACTCCTGTTAGGGTTCGTTCACTTTTGTGTCTTGCCCTAGCTTTGTGTTCGACCATGGCTCTTTTCAATCATTTCTTTCCTAATGTCTCTCTCGATTTCCTCAATGAGCCTGTCCCCTCACCGAAGCCTGATCCGACTCCCTCCTCGCCTCTATCTTCTGGAGAACCTCTTCCTGTCTCTGTCAGTGATCCCATCCCCTCTTCTTAACACACTGATAAACCTTCTCGCTCGTCTCAGCCCGTTCCCTGGCTCTGTGATCGTATCACCGTCCTTGAGAATCTCTCCTATTCCATTGACGAGAAGCTCAATCTTTTGTTGGAGCTTCAGTACAAATCTCTAATGCATCAGGGTTTTCCCATCCCTTCTGAGCTTCAGGCTATATTTGCTACCTCTGAGGACACTGCTCATGCTTGTGTATCTCCTCCTCCTGGCTTCACACCCAAACCCTTTGTGGTTCAGACCTCCGATGCTCAGACTCCACTTCATGTTCCTGCTGAATCATCTGCTGTTCGTGATTCTTCTTCTAAGAGGAAGACTCCTGCCCTTCCTACTCGTCGCTCTGCTCGGCTTCTGTTTCGATCTTCTGGTCGCCCGTCGGACCCCTCCGTCATTCATATTGACTGAGGCTGCTGCTGCTGTTCTGTTCATTCACCTGAAGACCTTGTTTTATTTTGTTTGGTCTGTTTTTGTTTAGGTTGAGTGATTCTGATGATAGTTTTTGATGTATGATGTATGATGTTGTCAGTGACTCTTTTTTTTATATATGTATGGTGATATACTTTGATGTCGTCATGATGATGTATTTTTTGTCCTGATCATGATGTATCTTTTTGTGATGGCCATGTAGATGGCCATCCGTTGATGTATTTTTTATATATATATATATGATGTTGCTGCTTATCTTGTGTCACACTATGCTACTGTATGTCTTATCTGTGTGATGAAATGATATGTTGTCTCCATGTATGCTCCACTCTCCTTGATGTGCTTTTGAGACAATATATGAATTTGATATTGGTTAATTCATACTATCTTTGATGTGATGAATTTGTGAAAATTATTTTCTTTTCGTATATCTAAAATGTTGATATTGGACTTCAATTCCATTACTCACATGTGTATATGATGAGATTTTATGAGTTTTTGATTCGATATATCTTTATACTCCTTGATTGTTGTTAGTTCGTATTTAGCACTATTATTGTTGTTATTTGCTCCCACCTTTTTGGATAATGCCATAGGGGGAGAGAAATAAACATACAAGATTCATTATGGATGTGCTAAGTATGTTCTAACGCTTGAATCTAAGATTTAAGTTGCCTTAGATTCAGGGGGAGTAAGATTACAATGAATAGGGATTTTATTTCCAAGATTTCTTGTATTGAATTCATTCATATCTCACTCATTTGCTTCAACTATTATGTAGATGCTCTAATATTTGTTGACTAACTTGATTGGCATCTATGTAGGGGGAGTAAGTTTTCATTACGCACAATTATTTATCTTTTTGTTTATGTTTGTTTGTCATCATCAAAAGGGGGAGAATGTTGAGTATTGGACTTCTCCCTACTTGGTGTTAATGATGAGCAAACATAAATACTTGTGACTACTCCCCTATTTTGCAGTTAATCCATTGCCTAAGCTTATTATGAAGATCAACTAGCAATGGATGACTCACAAACATAATTGAAAGCAAATGATATGAATTGGATAATCGTAGATTGATGATTGAAGCTCCGAAAAGACTTCAAGCTCATACGATGGAAAGAAGAGATTATTCGTCAATGTAATTTTTCTTTCTTTTATCTCTTCTAGTATGTACCTTAGAAGTAGAAATTTGATGGAGCACTCACACACATCTACATTCTGTCATAGGACATCTTTATACCTTTGTCCTTTGATCCCAATTCAATTCTCTTTTGTTTTTGCTAGGATTGTTTATAACAGCCGACTGCTTAACAGTTTACAGTCGCCTGTCTCAAAAACAGTCGAATGTGTTTTGTTCTACAGTCGCCTGTTATGCACAGACTATTACAATGTAGTTTTGGGCCTTCTCTGATTATTTCGCACAGGCTACTGTTGATCGATTCTCAGGCGCATGTCCTAGTGACAGTCGACTGTGTATTGTAAATCAGTCGCCTGTCTCTCCATGCCCAAACTCTGTTTGATCTGATTTCTACGACCAGTCGACTTATGATGTATATACAGTTGACTGTCTATTAGATCAGTCGACTGTCTATGCTGCAACAGTCGCCTGTCTGTAAGTCATTTCTTTGACTCAGCTCTCTGGAAATTTCTCTTAATTTTGACAGTCGCCTGTTTAAGGTTTTACAGTCGCCTGTTCTGATTAACAGTCGACTGTGTTCCTTGCATCAGTCGTCTGTCCTGTATCTTGTGGGATTTCCAGTATTTGTCTAACTTACTCTTCTCTCGGCCAGTCACCTGTCGAAGAAGTTACAGTCACCTGTTGGTTTAACAGACGACTTTCTTTGCTTCATCAGTCGACTGTCCACGTGGTAAGTTACTGTTATGAATTCTCACCTACCCTTGCTGACTGTGCAACAGTCGACTGTGGATTGTTCAACAGTCGACTGTCGCGAGTTCAGATTATATCCGTTGAGATTTTTCTCACGGATTTCGATTGGGTTTTTGCCTAAACTGTTTTGTGGATTTGAGAAAGCTATAAATAGAGCTTCTACTGTTTCATTGGAAGGTTGGCTCATTCATTGCAAAATCCTTCAAACTTTCATTTTCAAATATCAAAGCTCTCAAATCCAAAGCCCTAAGTATTTCCAAATCTTGTTCTCTTGCTCTCCAACCTAGAACCAAAGTTTGATCTTCTAGGCAATTGGCGCAGTCAAGAGAAAGGGCTTTCTCCTCTCTTCCAAGAGAGTTCTTCGACACACATCACACTTCTCCTTCAAGTTCTACTTCAAGGCATATGTGATTGTAAGTGTTGCTTTCATATTTCATAACTTTCGTTATTTGAATTGTGCTCTCGGTTGTGAGAGTGGTTTTGCTTGCTCCCTGGTTGTGGGAGTCAAGGACATCGATTGTATTCGATTGCACTTGTAGGGTTGCTACAAGTGGGCTTTAAGGAAACCTCAAGTTAGGGTTCTAACTTGAGTATCCGGTGGTATCCGGGTGGTAGGGACGTAGGATTACTGGGAACAAGTTGGGAGTTGACTTGGGTAATCCGAACCCTTGAAACATATCTGCGTTTGCGTATGTTTCTCTTTGGGTCGTTTTTCTATTCCGCACTATTTGTTGGATTGCTTTTTATTTGGCGTAAATTCCTTTTAAATTTGCATAAACACTATTCAACCCCCCTTATAGTGTTTCCCCATAGACAGGGTCCTTACAAGCTCATCTCCTAGGGTCGATTGTCGTTCAGTCGAAGGATTCCATAGCAGTGTCAAGGCCGAAGCGTGAGATAAGAAGACCTACAAGGTACTCGAAGATGGTTTCATTTGCAATTTCCACAGTATGTATCAATGTTCCTACCTCGTTCAGTGAGGTGGATAAATTTGAAGACCCGAAGTAGTGGAGAAGTGCAATGGACGAAGAGATGGAATCAGTGGCGAAGAACGACAAATGGGATATTGTGGAGCTTTCAAAGGGCAAGAAAGCAATTGGGTGTAAGTGGGTCGACAGCAAGAAGTTAGGGGGTCGAATTAAGAGATGGTCGCTACAAAGCTCGCCTCGTAACGAAGGGGTTCACACATAGAGAATGCATTGATTATAATGAGTTCTTCTCTCCTGTGGTGAAGCATTGCTCGATTCGGATAATGTTGGCATTGGTTGCTCAGTTTGACCTTGAACCGGTGCAGTTGGATGTTAAGATGTCATTCTTACATGGAGAGCTCGAAGTGGAGATCTATATGGCTCAGCCCGATGGCTATGGGAGTGGTGATAGTCTTGCATGTAGGCTGAAGAAGTCACTCTACGGGTTGAAGCCATCACCATAGCAGTGGTATAAGCATTTCAAACACTTTATGATGGATGATCAAGGGTATGTTCGCAGTCCCTTCGATCATTGCATGTTCTATCGGGAGTTGGAAATCCAACGGGTCCTTCATCTATCTTCTATTGTATGTCGATGATATGCTCATTACTTCATCGAATAAAGAGGAGCTTTGAAGATTAAAGCCTCAATTGAGTTCTGCATTTGAGATGAAGGATCTGGGCACGACACGGAGGATTCTTGGGACAGATAACACAAGAGTTTGAAGTTGAGGTACCGTTCATCTTTCACAGAGTCGATATTTGAAGTCTGTCATACAGAGATTTCACTGTGAGAAGATGAAGTCCATAGCTACTCTGCTTGCACCTCACTTCAAGATCTATACCGAGCAATGCCCAAAGAACGAAGCATAGAAGAATCTCATGGAGAGAGTACTGTATGCCAATGTGATAGGGGCCTTGATGTACGCAATGGCATGTACCAGACCCGATCTATCACATGCGGTTAGCATGGTGAGTAGATACATGCACAATCCGAGGAAGGAGCACTGGCGAGCAGTGCAGTGGATATTGCGGTACATTAATGGCACATTCAACTTAATACTGACTTATAGCCGAAGTGTTCATGGTCTGTACAGTATCGGTTATGTTGATTTCGACTATGTAGAAGACTTGGATGGGATGCAATCGATGACAGGCTACGTCTTCACCTTGTCTGGCACTCCAATATGTTGGCGGAGTATCCTTCAGTCTACGGTGGCCTTGTCTACTATGGAGGCAGAGTATATGGCATTGACTGAAGCGGTGAAGGAGACGATATGGCTGATGGGCTTGATATATAATCTGGGAGTCTACCAGAAGAAGTACGACATCCATTGTAATAGCCAGAGTGATGTGCACTTGGCTAAGAATCTGTAATTGCCGGTATTTCTAGGCGTGTTGATTATTGTGTGCTCGTACTTTGTTTTGATCGTCTGGATGTTTTCTTGCGCGAGTTCTATTTTTTGCGTCGACTCGTAGGCATCTCTGCTCTTAGTTTTTACCGTATCATAACTAATTACTATTAACTAAAATAAAATTATTAATTAACAGTTACTTTTAACCTCAAGCTCCTAACCCTGCCTACCTACCCTAATCAACCCCTAACCCCACACCATTTCATCCCACCGAAATACAGGTGAGATCCGACACCGCCTTCACTTCTCCCCCACGTCCAGCCTTCCCTCATCAAGTTGTCTCCCCTTCACTATTCGTATTTCAACAGCAGCAAACAACGACGGCAACAGCATGAAACAACGGAAAATTTCCTTCTCCCAGCAAATTCCAATCTAATTGAAACTCATCAAAGCCAACTCAGACATTCAGCCAAGAAATCCACACCAAATCAAAACCCAACTCCATTGAAACCAAATCAGAAATTAGAGAGAGGGAAGTAGCAATCTCACACACATTTCAGAAATTCATCATCATCTTCCCCTATTTTATAAAAACCATATTCCTAAAAGAATCCTCAGCCACATACATCATCTCTCCCCTACAAAGAAACCAAGCAAAAGAGAAGGAGAAGAATCAAACCCCACCGCAACCCTCGACCAGATCTGCCGAGACCAGATCCGATCAACCACTCCTGCCGCCGCCCTCCCCCTACGTCGCGTGCGCGCCGTCGCAACAGGCCGCCCCCCGATCTGCCAGGCCGCCGCCGCCCCGATCTGCCAGGCCGCCGTCGCCCTGATCCACCAGGCCGCACCGCCGTCGCCCCTTGCCCAGCCGCCGCCGCCTCCCATCCTACCGTGAGCCACCTGCAAGAAGTAAAAGAAAAAAAGAAAGAAAGAGAAAAAATTAGGAGAAGATGAGGACAACCCTGAAAGTATAAAGGAAATAGAGTAGATATAAGGTAAATTGTTATTGGGTTTTTATGTTCTTATTGGGCTTAAAGTTGCTATTAGGTTTGGGTAATTATCTTATTGGGTTTATGTTTTGATATTGGGTATTGGGTATATGCCTATTGGGTTTGAAATTATTGGGTTGTGTTATTATTCCCTATTGGTTATGAAACGAGTTTAAGTTTATTTAAAATAATAATAAGTTTAAAAATCTATTAGTATAAAATTGCTAGTTAAGTTAATGTTAGTTCTTGTTAATGTTATAAGGTATAAAGATAATATTAGCTATTAATATGTGATAGTTAGTTAGTAATATATATATGTTAGTAATGTGTTAGTTAGTATACGTAAACTAATACATGTTAGATTAATATGATGTTAGTAATAAGTTAACAAGTTAATATTCATAGCTTAATTGTTAATATACGTAAGTAAGTATAAATACTCTAGTTTGTTAACAGAGTTGTAATATTAATTGGTTAGTAAGTTGTTAGTTGCAAGTTATTTAATATCAATTTAATGACGCAGATACGTCGCATCCTTCCTACCATTGCTCGGACACCCAAAACTGTCCCAGTCGGGCAAGTGTGCATTTTTCGCACGTTTCAAATACCGTTTCATTTAAAAATGCATGTCGATTTTTTTGTATATTTGTAAGATGATAAAAATTTGTGTGTGTGTGTGTGGACACCTTAATAATTAAAATGAACACACTTTGTGAATTGCAACATTTCTGGACATGTATAGATATTTTGAACTGTTTGAAACTCATAAAATATTGCACGCCGTTGGCTCTTAGATGTTGCACACTGTTGGCTCCTAGTTATTGCATGCCAAGATTTGGCTATTCCCGTCGGCCGGTTTGGCTAGTCTGGCTCGTGTCCAGTATTACACTTGGGTGGGGTTGGGTCACGGGCACTAGCCGGTAGTGAAAGGGTCACCTCTCGGGGGCACCTGAAGGTAGATTCACTTACTAGTCTTCTAACGACGTGAATCATAGCCATGTACTTAAACACACAATTGAACAGACATTGAACATGTAAACTTTTGGAACTACTGTTGTTTCTTTTAGATAGTTCGCCATGTTCAACTGTTAAATAGAATTGCTACATTTTCACCTTTACTAGAACTGACATGCTTTAACTTATAATTGAACTGCCACAATAGTGTAAATCTTTGTAATTACTTTTGTCATTATAAATGTTCTAACTGCCATAAAAATGATTTTGAAAACCTTGCCAAGGACCGTTGCTGACATACATTTCTATGTTATTTGAAATGTATGTCAGGTCATGAGACAGAGTACTTTGAGGATGAGCTGCTTGACCAGTCTGATCCATTAGACCAGGATTCTGTTGATCCTGAAATCCTCCCTACCGTGGACTAGTTTCTGAGTTTTCACCGCTGTCGTTTATTTCTTTTCGACTGCTGTTGTTTGTAGGGTGTATACCCATTTTATCTTTGTGTAACACTATCGTTGTAGGCCATGCTTGGGGCCCTTATTATTATTTGTGTACTCTATCTGGATGTTGACTTTTATATTCATAGTATCTCTGTTGCTCTGAATTGCATGCAAGATCCTGCGAAAGGTGTTATTCACAGACGCTTATTGGGTTCGAGCTTCATCGCTCCAGCCCATGCAAACCCGCTCGCGTCCTCGCTCCCAAGTATAATGGGAAGCGGGGCGTGACAGGTTTTTGTGGTGGCCCATGCAGGTCTTGCATTTAGTGAAACTTCAGGACAATGGAAATACTATCAATGGCCAAAAACGTCTAGATTTATCCCGTACACAAAATTTAACCAAGTTTCTTGTCTCAGCATGGCAAGGGGACACAACACCAGGAATTGGAATGGGAATGGTAATGCAGCTAACGGAGGTGCCGATATTAATGAACTCCTCGGGGTCATAAGGGGGATGTTGGAGGTCTAGCATCAGCTGATTCAGCAGGGACAGCAACCTGCTTAGATTACGCCACCGCAACCCCCTCGAGCTGAACTGGGAGTTAAACAGTTCCATGAGTTGCAACCAAGGAGCTTCTCTGGAAAAGAAGGGCCTCGAGTAGCTGATGAATGGGTCCAATGGACTGAAGATAAGCTGAGTGCTGCACGTATCCCTCAGGCTGGATGGTTTGAAGTAGCGAAACAACAGCTGGCCGACAATGCTAGGAGTTGGTGGCAACTGGAGGAGAAACGTCTGGTCAGGCCGATCTCTTGGGGTATGTTTCGGGAAAGGTTCGATGCTAAATACTTTTCCAAAGCAGCCAAAAGAGAGCTTCAGCAGCGTTTCGCTAATCTGGTCCAAGGAGATAGGACCGTGACGAGTATGAGGCTGAGTTTGCCATGCTTAGCCGTTTTGCACCTCATATGGTTGAAGACCCTGAAGACTGTGCGTTTCAGTTTCACAAAGGCCTGAATCCCAAGGTCCAAGCGTCGATGACCTCGGCGAGACTGACGACCCTTCAGGACGTTCTGGATTTCTCACGTGAGCACAAGATTATGGAGAGAGTCCCTGTGGGACCTTCAACTGAAGGAGGCGGGCGTCCATGGAGCTGTCTAGGATGGTGCCCAGAGGAAATTTCCGACCTCTGCAGACCACACTGTTCAAGAGGTCACCTGCTCCTGCCGATCGATCGCAGATGACTTGCTACTTCTATGTCAAGACTGGACACCAGAAGAAGGATTGCAGGAGGATGTTGAACCAGTGCCTAATTTGCGGATCACCTGCATATGCTGTGAGAGACTGCCCTCACGGCAAGGACCGTCGATCACCTATTGAAGTACCGTGACCTATTCAGTGAGCAGTGCCTGCACCTGTTCAACGAGGAGCACCCGGACCTGCACAGCGTGGACCGCCTCTGATTCCACAAAACCGAGCCTATCAGCATGCCAATCAGCCGAGGTTCCAGGTGTTCACCATGACAGCTGTGGAAGCTGAGACTGAGGATGAAGTGATCACAGGTAACATTTATACCTAGTATTTATCATTTCTCAGATATTCATGCTTGTTAGTTATGTTTCCTTGCTAAGTATATTATTTTTATCTTAGGTGTTATCTTAGTGGCCTCCCACCCGGATCTGACTTTATTTGATTCCGGAGCTTCCCTGTGTGTTATATCTCAGAAGTTTGTAGTTAAACACTCGATCACTACCTACCCATTTTCCAAGAGATGGAATATCACAACCAGAAGTGGCGTAGTGAGTGTTACATTGGGATGCAAATCATGTCCCTTAGTGATTTGCAGACATGAACTTTATGCAGACTTTATGGTCTTAGACACACCCAACTTTGATGCTATTCTCGGTATGGACTGGTTAGGGACTTTCTATGCTACTATCGACTATCACAAGAAGAAAGTAGTATTCGAAATTCTCGACCATCCGGTGTTCGAATTCATCAGTGGTAGTCGTTCGCTCGAGCTTATCAGATTTCGAGCTCAGCCGAACGAAATGATCCTCGCATCTATGCAAGTCGAACCGGAGAAGCCTGCAATGGTTCGAGACTTTGAAGATGTATTTCCAGAAGACATTTCTAGATTGCCGCCTGACCGAGCTTTGGAGTTCAGTATCGACCTGATGCCGAATACTCAGCCAATCTCGAAGGCACCTTACCGTATGGCTCCAGCAGAACTTGAAGAGCTACGGAAGCAGTTGGATGATCTGTTGCAGAAAGGATTCATTCATCCCAGCGTGTCTCCCTGGGGTGCACCTGTACTGCTGGTCAAGAAGAAGGATGGATCGAGAAGGATGTGTGTGGATTATCGGGAGCTGAACAATGTCACTGTGAAGAATAAGTACACGTTGCCCCGCATTGACGATATCTTCGATCAGCTTGGTGGATCGAAAGTATTCTCAAAGTTGGATCTCCGGAGCGGATACCATCAGGTGAAAGTCAAGAGGGACGATGTGTCCAAAACAGATTTTTGGACCAAGTACAGACATTACGAGTTCGTTGTCATGCCATTCGGTGTGACCAATGCTCCAACAGTATTCATAAATCTCATGAATCTCATATTCTATGATTATCTGAATAAATTCATAGTGATATTCATTGTGACATATTGGTCTATTCGAGGAGCGAGAAGGAGCATGCTGAGCATCTGTGGATGGTTTTGGAGACGCTTCGCCGTCATCAGTTGTATGCCAAGTACATCAAGTGTGGGTTCTGGTTGGATCGGATTGCATTTCTTGGACATGTGGTATAAGGCGAAGGTATCTCAGTCGATCTAGAGAAGGTTACATCAGTCAGAAATTGGCCCACCCCTCGGTCGGCATCTGACATCAGGAGTTTCCTAGGATTGGCGGGTTACTACCGTCGATTCATTCAGGATTTCTCGAGGATAGCAGAGCCCATGACTCGACTGACGAGGAAGGACGTCAAGTATGTTTGGTCAGACTCTTGCGAGCAGGCATTTGGGACTTTGAAAGCAAGGCTGACATCTGCACCAGTTCTGGCTATTCCAGATAGAACTGGAGGATTCGAGATCTTTTGTGATGCCGCGGGCAAAGGTCTTGGATGTGTCCTGCACCAGTGTCACGCCCTGCTTCCCAAAAATGTGGAGGCGAGACGTGAGAAGGTCCGCTCAGACTTGAAGCTGTGAAACTCCAAGTCTGATAAGCGTATAAATTATCATATGGCAGGTCCTTGCAACGCAAACGAAACAACAATAATAATAAAGGAAAGAGACAAAAGAGAAATCTCTGAATATCCATTGAATGAATTACAATATCACAGAAAAGCCACCAGGCTAAAAGGAAAAAGTCTAAGGCCCAAACATGGCCAACAAGGTATAACATACATACAAAGGTGCCACGCACCAACAACTAACAGCAAACCTAAACAAAGAAGTGGACACGAGCGGTCTTCAAGACAGGCCCCTGGTGTCACTCACCACCATAGCAAACATCAGCATCAGCAACACCATATCCCCTGCAACAAAGCTCTGGCTCTGGGTCTAACATGTGACACCCAAAAGAGAGAGGGGCACATGTCAGCAAGTCTGGAAAGACTTGTGCAAGGAAACTGAAAGTGAACTAGCAACCTAGCAGTTATAATAAGATGCAATGACATGGCATTTAAGTATGATGCGACAGTTTTAAAGGTAGGGAAGCCAATCACTCACGATGTAGCAAAAGCTACCAATCACTTTTCATGAATCACGATTATCACTATTATCACTGTTATCACTGTTTGTCACGTACGAGTAAACACGTTAAGTCAAGTACAAGGGATCACTCAGCGAGTGCCCTATTGCCCGCGGGCTGGATAGTCAAGTCAAGACAAGTACAAGGGATCACTCAGCGATTGCCCTATTGCCCGCAGGCTGTGTAATCTTCTGGTCACGAGCCAGGAAATGTATTTTGTTTGGTATAGGGGTGCACCTAGCCTCCATATCGAGCGTTAGGGTTAGCAACTTACTAAGCTCGCTTCCGGTCACGAGCCAGGAACTATCAGTTTTGTAGCGTGAGCTACACATTCACGATAAACAATCAATGTATGCAATGACAGGAACAGATATTCGCCTACCGTTAAGTGAAATTAAACGTGACAGGCAAAATGCAATGACATGAACAGATATTCGCTTACCGTTAAGTGAAATTAAACGTGACAGGCAAAATGCAATGACATGAACAGATATTCGCGTACCGTTTATTGAAATTAGACATGACAGTTTAAAGATGCATGGATGACATGCACAGATAATACGCGTACCTTTATTTGTAATTAAACGTGACATACAAGCATGATGAGGGTGACGGACCAAGCTTCGTTGTCAAGCTAGGTCAATGGCGTCTAGACGGCTATCCTTTCACCGTCTAGTCTCTTTTACGCTAAAGCAAGGAAATGGCCTAAGACATGGCCCAAATCAAGAGATGCAAGTTTCACTTGCATGGCACCGAGGAGAACGATCAACGAAAGAACATCACACAAATTTGTTATCTACGAGAATGGATCACTGTCATGGAAAAACAACATTAGAATGGTAACTAATCCGTATTCACAATCGAACCCTACGATTTCTAATGATCCATTTTATTAGGGTTTCACAAATATCAAGTGTGGGTTATGAGATTATTAAAGGAAGAATACTACCCGTGAAGAAGCGGAGGAACGACGCCGAGAACTACGGCGACGGAAGAACGATCCGGCTCAGATCTGGAAATAGGGAAAATCTGGAGAAATGGGTTTGGATGAGGCTTTTGGGGATTTGATGAGGGTTTGAGGTTGAGGAGAGGTAGGATATGTGAAATGAGGGTTTGGATGATGATGGATTAGCTTGGGATGAAGGATCAATGGTTTGGGGAAGAAGGGGGCTCAATGGGGGAGAAATTAGGGTTTGGGGTGATGAGGAAGAAGAAGAAAACGTTTGGGGCGTATTTATAGAAAAGTGTGTCGGCTAGGGCAAAACTAGGGTTTCCTGGGCTGATTAGTCGGTCAAAGAAGGATGGATGACCGACTAGTTTGGGAACTAGTCAGTCGGTCGAATAACGGTGACCGACTAAGAGCAAACAGTAACTCCTGAAGGAAAAATGAGCTTTGAATTAGTCGGTCTGTGAAGGCTTGTCAACCGACTAGTTTGAGAACTAGTCGGTCGGTGAGTGTTCATAGACCGACTAAGAGTAAACAGTAACTCGGCTGGGAAGATGATCAATGAACTAGTCGGTTGAAGAACAATGGCTGACCGACTAGATTACAATCTAGTCGGTCGAAAGATGTTCTCAGACCGACTAAAGATAAACAGTAACTTAGGGGAAATTAATCAAAGGAACTAGTCGGTTAAAGAACAAGTTCTGACCGACTAGTTTCACATCTAGTCGATCGGTGGGTGTTCTTAGACCGACTAACGATAAACAGTAACTCCTGAATAACTGATTGAATGAACTAGTCGGTTCCAGTTGATTTCCTGACCGACTAGATTGGAATCTAGTCGGTCGGTTGATCTTCTTGAACCAACTAACGTGCACGAAAAGTCTCGAAATGGAGCGCGAAGGTCCGGGATGAATTCTAATGTTTCTAGGATCAACCTATCGCTAAGATATGATCGATATGCAGCTCGTCACGAGTGACTTACTCCGAGTTCAATGATTCTAAGGAAGAAGCTAGAAGATCACATCAAAAGGAATGAAAACGAAAGCTAAGAAATCTCAACGAGATGAATGAAAGCGAGAACTATGGAAATGGAAACCACACAAGGAGAGAACCCACCATCACAAGCAAAACACACTGATAATCCAATCATACAAAAACCAGTCGTTATATCCTACCCACCTTAGAATAAAGTCCGTCCTCGGACTTTCTAACATATATATAGTCGCTCTGGTAACTACCCTCAACCAATATCACATCATAAATTCAACCAAGTACTTTCATTTCGAGTGCTTATATATATATGCACTAGAAATCAAATATTACTACCACTACACATATATTTTCACGCACATAGTACACTCATACTTATTATAGTCAATCAATTTCATACACGTATTTCAGTCACATATATATAGTCAATATATTTATACAACAATAAACCCTTATTACTTACTATAAGAAAATAACCAAGCCTCTTTTATTTGAAACTAATTTCACATTTATTTAGTCATTCAAATACATGCAAATATTTCACCATATTTTCACCTCACATATAGTCCTATAACTATATATTGGTATAGCCACCCACAATCGTGTGCGTAACACAACCAAGCACAAACAACTCAAACACCATACATACATCATCTGTCACTATTCACCACCACATACAATTATACCAAAGTACATAGAGTATACCCACTCAAGCTTGAGTGAGACTCAAATCATAGCAGGACATTTATATGCGTAACACAGTATCCATACACATACTAATACCACTCCAAGGCATACACATCCACGTATCACATATTTTCACACCATATCCATCCATTTATAATTACCATATCAACACATCAACTACATACAAGTTTAAGAGATGCAATAGTCGGGTATACCTCCTGATATACACGCATACGACATCTCATAAAACAAGTAGTACCAATCAAAATTATCATTCTGTTATCATACGTATATCACATCATACTCAAGCAGAAAATTACCTACACACAACATACAAATGCCAACACCCATACCACTATATACACACCACGAAATCAACACTACGACGACATAACCACTTAACTAATGGGCCCACCAAACTATAACAAGGTTGACACAGGCAACGACAAGCTCTATGGGCTAGACAATAGGAAAGAACCGAACCTAGATCATGACGAATAGAAAGATCGAAAAACATGGGTTCAGCTAGGACGAAGATAAGGAGCCAAATTTGGTTAGGGGAATCAGGGTAAGACTGTGAATGTTTAGGTGGAAAGATGATGCAATGATACCCTTAAGGAATACGTAAAGAAGGTAGTGTAAACAACATAAGTTAAAATACGTGAATTCGAAGACCGTTATACTTCAAAAAGTCGGAGTCCTCGTTTGTATAAAATTATTTAAAGGTCGATAAACAAGTTGTTTGAAAACGAGTTTGAGACGAATATACGTAATAAGAGGAAAAGTGGTTTATTGGCTTATATAAAATCATCATGAGGAAAAAGGAAATCATTTACTCGAACATTAAAACATAGGTCAGAAATGTCATGCGGCAGCAATCTAAAAATTTTGGAAAAGTTTTGAGATTCGAAGATTGAAATCAGATCAAGTATAGTGTGGAGAATTTATGCGCATGCTAAAGGCTTTCCGAATCTTAAAACTGAAGAGAAATCCCAAATAAACCATATCGAAAATACTTTTAGAGAAATCCGGATTTGCCAACAAAATTGATTTATACAAGATCTTAATGTACGAGCAAAACGAACGTGGTACCGATATATAAAAATAATTGAAGTCATATTTTAGAAATTATCTTAAAAGTGTGTATGGTGAATGGAAAGATAATATCTTAGTAGTATGGAAAGAGAAAAGGATATTTAAACTCATCAAGTTAGTATTAAAACTTTTAAACCGTTTTATGAAGGGTCTAAGTCAGGAATGATTTCGAAATAGTAAATTTTTTTTTTACAAAAATCTGAAATATGGACAATGTTGAGCATAAAATCGACTTGCTAAAAGCCGAAGTCCAAAGGGACTTGAAAAGTTTAGTAAGAGTAAGCACGAGGTGTTTTCGAATAAAATTTTAATGGCACAAGTAAGAAAATAAATTATGAATCGAGTTAGGAAAATAGAAATACGGTTCAGAATGAAATTGGTATATGAAAAGGGACAAGACATTTATATCGATACGAAAGTATATACTGAAAATATTATAAACTTCTAATCTAAAATCTCAAAACAAGTTTCGATATTTAAAAACATAAATAATTTAAGTCGGCGAAGGAGCATGAAACCTTACATATATCAAAAGTGTTTCGAACAAATTTAAACGTAACGAAAGAAGAAGATCGAAGATATTTTTAGGGAAATAAGGATTCGCCAAAAGAACGTGTTGGTATAAAAACTTTTGAAGTACGAGTACGACGAACCTATAATTGATATATAAAAAAATTAGTTGAAGTCCATTCAGTTTGGAAAAATACCCCTAAAGGTATGTAAGATAAGTGGTTAAAATAAATTTTTGTAGTTAGGAAAAAGGACGGTATATCGAACCATCAGGATAGTAATAAAGTTTAAAAAAAATCGAAATGCGAAAGATACATTGTTAGAAAAAATAGTACACGATAGTAATTTTAAAATTACGACCAAAAGTCTTCAAAATTCAAGAACGACTTTTAACTCCATCGAAATTTAGGGAGACATATTTAAAGAAGTTTAGAACAAAATTTAAATTGAGTGAAACTTCAAATAAGGAAAGCATTCGAAAATAACTTTGGAAGAATCAAGATTTGCAACGGAAAACATTTGAAAGATCAAGGATAATTGTAATGAGGTGGTCATGTGAATTGAATGCGCCTAAATCACGATGCAAGAAAACCATGATGAAGATCTACGGTCAGTAACACCAAAGTGTAGTGACCAGGAAAGATTGAATCAGAGGGGGGTTCTAATCATCGGGTTAACTAAAGGCCAAGGGAACCTTAACACTAAAACTTCTAATGGGTCAGAATATATAGATCTCAGGAAGGTTCTAAGAGAATCAAGATCACGTTCTGTTGGGCCCGAAATCGATGAACCCAAGCGAACGGCTAAAGAAATCCTAGGAGTCTATCATGGTCGGAGCTAGACAGGAACCACTAAGGTAACTCTTAAGACGATCAAATCAATTACTAGCATGGGGTCTAGCTAACAATCAGTGATCCCTAACTAGCAAGCACAAACGTCTAACTAAGTCTCACTATGGTCCGGATCTAATGGATTTCCTACTAAGCTGAGACAGATGCTCTAACACGTCTACCAGCCACCTAAGACATAGGAACGCTAAATCCTAGACTCCGGGCTTATAATTTGGATGTTCTAATTCATTTAATGGACATTCTTTAATTATTATCGTTGTTCCGATAGTTCGCATTTGCAAATGGACCTGCATGGGCCACAAATAAAACCTGTCACGCCCCGCTTCCCAAAAATGTGGAGGCGAGACGTGAGAAGGTCCGCTCAGACTTGAAGCTGTGAAACTCCAAGTCTGATAAGCGTATAAATTATCATATGGCAGGTCCTTGTAACGCAAACGAAACAACAATAATAATAAAGGAAAGAGACAAAATAGAAATCTCTGAATATCCATTGAATGAATTACAATATCACAGAAAAGCCACCAGGCTAAAAGGAAAAAGTCTAAGGCCCAAACATGGCCAACAAGGTATAACATACATACAAAGGTGCCACGCACCAACAACTAACAGCAAACCTAAACAAAGAAGTGGACACGAGCGGTCTTCAAGACAGGCCCCTGGTGTCCACTCACCACCATAGCAAACATCAGCATCAGCAACACCATATCTCCTGCAACAAAGCTCTGGCTCTGGGTCTAACATGTGACACCCAAAAGAGAGAGGGGCACATGTCAGTAAGTCTGGAAAGACTTGTGCAAGGAAACTGAAAGTGAACTAGCAACCTAGCAGTTATAATAAGATGCAATGACATGGCATTTAAGTATGATGCTACAGTTTTAAAGGTAGGGAAGCCAATCACTCACGATGTAGCAAAAGCTACCAATCACTTTTCACGAATCACGATTATCACTGTTATCACTGTTTGTCACGTACAAGTAAACACGTCAAGTCAAGTACAAGGGATCACTCAGCGAGTGCCCTATTGCCCGTGGGCTGGATAGTCAAGTCAAGACAAGTACAAGGGATCACTCAGCGAGTGCCCTATTTCCCGCAGGCTGTGTAATCTTCTGGTCACGAGCCAGGAAATGTATTTTGTTTGGCATAGGGGTGCACCTAGCCTCCATATCGAGCGTTGGGGTTAGCAACTTACTAAGCTCGCTTCCGGTCACGAGCCAGGAACTATCAGTTTTGTAGCGTGAGCTACACATTCATGATAAACAATCAATGTATGCAATGACATGAACAGATATTCGCGTACCGTTAATTGAGATTAAACGTGACAGGCAAAATGCAATGACATGAACAGATATTCGCGTACCGTTAAGTGAAATTAAACGTGACAGGTAAAATGCAATGACATGAACAGATATTCGCGTACCGTTAATTGTAATTAAACATGACAGGCAAAATGCAATGACATGAACAGATATTCGCGTACCGTTTATTGAAATTAGACATGACAGTTTAAAGATGCATGGATGACATGCACAGATAATACGCGTACCGTTATTTGTAATTAAACGTGACATACAAGCATGATGAGGGTGACGGACCAAGCTTCGTTATCAAGCTAGGTCAATGGCGTCTAGACGGCTATCCTTTCACCGTCTAGTCTCTTTTACGCTAAAGCAAGGAAATGGCCTAAGACATGGCCCAAATCAAAAGATGCAAGTTTCACTTGCCTGGCACCGAGGAGAACGATCAACGAAAGCACATCACACAAATTTGTTATCTACGGGAATGGATCACTGTCATGGAAAAACAACATTAGAATGGTAACTAATCCGTATTCACAATCGAACCCTACGATTTCTAATGATCTATTTTATTAGGGTTTCACAAATATCAAGTGTGGGTTATGAGATTATTAAAGGAAGAATACTACCCGTGAAGAAGCGGAGGAACGACGCCGAGAACTACGGCGACGGAAGAACGATCCGGCTCAGATCTGGAAATGGGGAAAATCTGGAGAAATGGGTTTGGATGAGGCTTTTGGGGATTTGATGAGGGTTTGAGGTTGAGGAGAGGTAGGATATGTGAAATGAGGGTTTGGATGATGATGGATGAGCTTGGGATGAAGGATCAATGGTTTGGGGAAGAAGGGGGCTCAATGGGGGAGAAATTAGGGTTTGGGGTGATGAGGAAGAAGAAGAAAACGTTTGGGGCGTATTTATAGAAAAGTGTGGCGGCTAGGGCAAAACTAGGGTTTCCTGGGCTGATTAGTCGGTCAAAGAAGGATGGCTGACTGACTAGTTTGGGAACTAGTCGGTCGGTCGAATAACGGTGACCGACTAAGAGCAAACAGTAACTCCTGAAGGAAAAATGAGCTTTGAATTAGTCGGTCTGTGAAGGCTTGTCAACCGACTAGTTTGAGAACTAGTCGGTCGGTGAGTGTTCATAGACCGACTAAGAGTAAACAGTAACTCGGCTGGGAAGATGATCAATGAACTAGTCGGTTGAAGAACAATGGCTGATCGACTAGATTACAATCTAGTCGGTCGAAAGATGTTCTCAGACCGACTAAAGATAAACAGTAACTTAGGGGAAATTAATCAAAGGAACTAGTCGGTTAAAGAACAAGTTCTGACCGACTAGTTTCACATCTAGTCGGTCAGTGGGTGTTCTTAGACCGACTAACGATAAACAGTAACTCCTGAATAATTGATTGAATGAACTAGTCGGTTCCAGTTGATTTCCTGACCGACTAGATTGGAATCTAGTCGGTCGGTTGATCTTCTTGAACCAACTAACGTGCACGAAAAGTCTCGAAATGGAGCGCGAAGGTCCGGGATGAATTCTAATGTTTCTAGGATCAACCTATCGCTAAGATATGATCGATATGCAGCTCGTCACGAGTGACTTACTCCGAGTTCAATGATTCTAAGGAAGAAGCTAGAAGATCACATCAAAAGGAATGAAAACGAAAGCTAGGAAATCTCAACGAGATGAATGAAAGCGAGAACTATGGAAATGGAAACCACACAAGGAGAGAACCCACCATCACAAGCAAAACACACTGATAATCCAATCATACAAAAACCAGTCGTTACAACCAGCATGGTCATGTAGTCCCATATTCTTCTCAGCATTTGAATATTCACGAGAAGAATTATCCGACTCACGACTTGGAGTTAGCCGATGTCATTTTTTCATTGAAGATTTGGAGACATTTCTTACTGAGTGAGAAAGTGAAAATTTTCACTGGTCACAAAAGTTTGAAATACATGTTCACCCAGAAGGAGTTAAATATGAGACAGATCAGATGGTTAGAGCTGATGACTGATTACGACATCGACCTCCAGTATCATCCAGGGAAGGTTAATGTTGTGCCTGACGCTTTAAGCAGACTTCCAGCGGTTATGAATCTCACATTTCAGTGGAGGTTACAACAGGATCTGCGTGAGATGAGCACAGAGGTTGTGTTACCTGGAGTCACATCGTCGTTGATGAATATGCAGATTCAGTCGAAGATAGTGGATCGGATCAAAGCTGCACAGTCTGGAGATGCTAAACTGCAGAGGATCCGAGAGCAAGTTGAAGCTGGACTTCGGACAGACTTTATCATTCATGAGGATGGTTCCTTGAGATACGGCAGTAGGATCTGTGTACCTTCTGGTGATATCAGAGATGAGCTGATGAATGAAGCTCATAGCTCTCCCTATTCCATTCATCCTGGCGGTACCAAAATGTATAAGGATATCCGTCTGAATTTTTGGTGGCACGGTATGAAGAGGAGCGTAGCTCGTAGCATCGCCAAATGTCTTGTGTGTCAGCAAGTGAAGGCTGAACACCATCGCATTGTCGGATTGCTTCAACCCCTGCCAATCCCAGAGTGGAAGTGGCAGCACATCACCATGGACTTCGTAACTGGACTACCTCGGAGCACCAAGCAAAATGACGCGATTTGGGTTATCGTTGACCGATTAACCAAGTCTGCGCATTTCATACATTTTCAAGTAGGACAATCTACGGAGATACTTGCGAATAAGTATATGGAGGTAAAATCTTTCTTATACCTTTATAACTTATTTCTAGTATACGTCGTGATGTGATCGATAATCGTGCAGGAGATTATACGATTACATGGAGTTTCCGTAAGTATCGTCTCCGACCGGGACACGAGATTCACATCTCAATTCTGGAAGAGTTTGCAGACGAATCTGGGTACCAGTCTGAGCTTCAGTACTGCGTATCACACACAGACTGATAGACAGTCGGAGCGCACTATCCAAATATTGGAGGACATGTTGAGAGCTTGCATGTTGGATCTCAAGGGTTCGTGGGAAGATCACCTACACCTGGTGGAGTTCTCCTACAACAACAGCTACCAGGCCAGCATTGGCATGGCTCCATTTAATACACTTTATGGAATGAAATGTCGATCCCCGCTGAGTTGGGATGACATTTGTGATAGAGAGCTGTTGGGACCAGAGATGATAGTTGAGGCTGTGGACGTAGTGCGTACTATCAGGGATAAGCTTCGTATCGCACAGGATCGGTACAAGCATTGGGCTGATGCCAAACGTTGTCCTTTGGAGTTTAAGGCTGGTGATCATGTGTTCCTGAAGATCTCCCCGAACAGAGGAGTGATTCGTTTTGGAAGGCAAGGCAAGCTTAGTCCTAGATGTATTGGACCCTTCGATGTACTAGAGTGAGTGGAAGAGGTAGCTTATCTCTTAGCACTACCACCATCCTTAGAGGGAGTTCATGACGTATTTCATGTGTCCCAGCTGCGTCGTTACGTCAGTGACCATTCTCATGCTGTGGACTACTCAGATATCACGGTTTGACCGGACCTGACTTATGAGCAACATCCGACGCAGATCTTAGACCGACATCAGAAGGCACTCAGGAACAAGGTTTTCGAGCTCGTGAGAGTGATGTAGCGTCACGACTCGCCAGGAGAGTCCACCTGGGAGCGGGAAGATGAAATGCGTGAGTGTTATCCATATTTTTTCCCTGCTCCTTAGTTGATAAGAATTCCGAGGGCGAAATTTTCTTAAGGTGGGTAGAATGTAACTGCTGGTTTTTCTAGGCGTGTTGATTATTGGGTGCCCGTACTTTGTTTTGATCGTCCGGATGTTTTCGTGCGTGAGTTCTGTTTTTCGCGTCGACACGTAGGCATCTCTGCTCTTAGTTTTTACCGTATCATAACTAATTACTATTAACTAAATTAAAATTATTAATTAACAGTTACTTTTAACCTCAACCTCCCAACCGTGCCTACCTACCCTAATCAACCCCTACCCTACACCATTTCATCCCATCGAAATACAGGTGAGATCCAACACTGCCTTCACTTCTCCCCCACGTCTAGCCTTCCCTCATCAAGTTGTCTCCCCTTCACTATTCGTATTTCAACAGCAGCAAACAACGACGGCAACAACATGAAACAATGGCAAATTTCCTTCTCCCTGCAAATTCCAATCCAATTGAAACTCATCAAAGCCAACTCAGACATTCAGCCAAGAAATCCACACCAAATCAAAACCCAACTCCATTGAAACCAAATCAAAAATTAGAGAGAGGGCAGCAGCAATCTCACACACATTTCAGAAATTCATCATCATCTTCCCCTATTTTACAAAAACCCTATTCCTAAAAGAATCCTCAGCCACATACATCATCTCTCCTCTACAAAGAAACCAAGCAAAATAGAAGGAGAAGAATCAAACCCCACTGCAACCCTCGACCAGATCTGTCGAGACCAGATCCGATCAGCCCCTCCTGCCGCCGCCCTCCCCCTACACCGCGCGCGCGCCGTCGCAATAGACCGCCGCCCCGATCCGCCAGGCCGTCGCCGCCCCGATCCTCCAGGCCACCGTCACCCCGATCCCCCAGGCTGCACCGCCATCGCCTATGGACCAGCCGCCGCCACCTCCCCTCTTGCATGGAGCCACCTGCAAGAAGTAAAAGAAAGAAAGAGAAAAAGTTAGGAGAAGATGAGGACAGCCCTGAAAGTATAAAGGAAATAGAGTAGAGATAAGGTAAATTGTTATTGGGTTTTTATGTTCTTATTTGGCTTAAAGTTTCTATTGGGTTTGGGTAATTATCTTATTGGGTTTATGTTTTGATATTGGGTATTGGGTATATGCCTATTGGGTTGTGGTATTATTTCCTATTGGTTATGAAACGAGTTTAAGTTTATAAAAAAAATAAGTTTAAAAATCTATAAGTATAAAATTGCTAGTTAAGTTAATGTTAGTTCTTGTTAATGTTATAAGGTATAAAGATAATATTAGCTATTAATATGTGATAGTTAGTTAGTTATATATATACCACATGCCTAGAGGTCCTATTTTTGTATATTGTATTCTTCAATAAAATTACATGCTAACTTTCCAATATGTGTGTGTGTGTGTGTGTGTGTGTAATGTGTTAGTTAGTATACGTAAACTAATACAAGTTAGATTAATATGATGTTAGTAATAAGTTAGCAAGTTAATATTCATACCTTAATTCTTAATATACGTAAGTATAAATACTCTAGTTTGTTAAAAGAGTTGTAATATTAATTGGTTAGTAAGTTGTTAGTTGCAAGTTATTTAATATCAATTTAATGACGCAGATACGTCATATCCTTCCTACCATTGCTCGGACACCCAAAACTGTCTCAGTCAGGCAAGTGTGCATTTTTCGCACGTTTCAAATACTGTTTCATTTAAAAATGCATGTCTATTTTTTTGTATATTTGTAAGATGATAAAAATTTGTGTGTGTGCATGTGGACACATTAATAATTAAAATGAACACACTTTGTGAATTGAAACGTTTCTGGACATGTATAGATATTTTGAACTGTTTGAAACTCATAAAATATTGCATGCCGTTGGCTCATAGATGTTGCACGCCGTTGGCTCCTAGTTATTGCATGCCAAGATTTGGCTATTCCCGTCGGCCGGTTTGGCTAGTCTGGCTCATGTCCAGTATTACACTTGGGTGGGGTTGGGTCACGGGCACTACTCGGTAGTAAAAGGGTCACCTCTCGGGGGGCACCTGAAGGTAGATTCACTTACTAGTCGTCTAACGACGTGAACCCTAGACACGCACTTAAACACACAATTGAACAGACATCAAACATGTTAACTTTTGGAACTACTGTTGTTTCTTTTAGATAGTTCGCCATGTTCAACTGTTAAATAGAATTGCTAAGTTTTCACTTTTACTAGAACTGACATGCTTTAACCTATAATTGAACTGCCACAATAGTGTAAATCTTTGTAATTACTGTTGTCATTATAAATGTTCTAACTGCCATAAAAATGATTTTGAAAACCTTGCCAAGGACCGTTGCTGACATACATTTCTATGTTATTTGAAATGTATGTCAGGTCATGAGACAGAGTACTTTGAGGACGAGCTACTTGACTAGTCTGATCCATTAGACCAGGATTCTGCTGATCCTGAAATCCTCCCCGTGGACTAGTTGCTGAGTTTTCACTGCTGTTGTTTGTAGGGTGTGTATCCATTTTATCTTTGTGTAACACTATCGTTGTAGGCCATGCTTGGGGCCCTTATTATTATTTGTGTACTATATCTGGATGTTGGCTTTTATATTCATAGTATCTCTATTGCTCTGAATTGCATGCAAGATCCTGCGAAAGGTGTTATTCATAGACGCTTATTGGGTTCGAGCTTCACCGCTCCAGCCCATGTGGACCCCCTCGCGTCCTCGCTCCCAAGTATAATGGGAAGCGGGGCGTGACAGAATCAGGTCTTCCATGCTCGCACCAAGCATATCGATGTGAGATTCCACTTTGTTAGTGACTATGTGAGAGAAGACGACGAGGACATCAACTTGCTAAAGCACGGAACAAAAGACAACCCAACGGATATGCTGACGAAGGTTGTATCGGGAGTCAAGTTCAAGCACTGTGTAGACTTGCTCAATGGGGTTCCTCGATGAAGATGAAGTTGAAGTTGGCCCCAGGAGGGGGCATCGTGACTCGAAAGAGTTAGTGGGTCCCATGAGGGGACAATTGTAGCTCGGTGGAGCGGTTGGTCCTTCGGGACATTTGGCTCTTCGGAGCAAAAAAGGTGGGGGAACACCAAATGATGCTCGACCAAGCCGTTGCGTTGTTGGTTGTTCGTGTGATGGAGGCCTAAATCCCACCAAGGTGTAGATTTGTGAAAGTTGGCTCGATTTCATCATTGATGAGTCATTGGTTATTCATTCGAGCTATCTTGTACCGAGATAGCTCGTCTGCGCTCGGATCTGACCCATCTAACTCGACACAAGTCAGATAGGTCGAATGCCGAGCTATGGGACTCAGCAGTGCATTTGGACTCTTAATCATGTGGGTCGACGGCTCAGATGGATTGGTAGCTCTATAATTTGACCTCCCAGTGGGTCGAACGATTCAACCTTCTAGTAGGTCGAACAGCTTGGGTCAACACTTCGATCATTTCGGTCTTCAGGAAAGTTTGGTCGAGCGGAGTAGGGCCCACTTGGATGTGACGTGGCTAGTAGGGTGCGGTGTGCATGCCTACTAGGGTTCGGTGCATTAAATGCATAGAGCTGTATTGGGATAGGAACTCCGTTAAAGTAAGGATTTGTATCACTAGATGAATCCCCCTTGATGATGTGACCTTATGTACCCTAAGGAGAGTTTCGTGTGGAACACATTGGAGAGAATTGGAGCCGCCATTTGTGAGAGCAACTTTGAGAGATAATGTGGTGAGGTTTTGGAGAGATCATTGTGTGCTTCTTCTTCGTTGGACGAAGAGAGAAGATTTGTATTTGTTCTTTCATTTCATAATAAAGCTCATCGGTGTTTCTCCTTGGCCGGCCGATGGCCTGAAGTTGTTATCTCTCTTCGCACTTCTCGTTTAGTTGTTGTGTTTCTGATCTTTTTCCTCGGTCTTTGACGATCTTGTGTATTCCGATCTGTTGATGCTTCCTCCTCCTCCTCTATGGCGGGTGTGGATGCACAACACAAACTATATTCTAAATAAAACAATCAAAAGCCTCAAAATAATTTGAATACTCTAAAGATTCGAACTATCTCCATATCTCAAATACAAAATCTAAAATAAAATAAAAGGACTCTATCTTAATTTCAAGTTAGATTCATATCACAAAGTGTTTGATAATCTAGATGTAAAGTGAGAAAGTGAAGTCACATAAGCATTACTTATGATAACTTGTAAAAGCCACTTCATATCATTAGAGGTGAAAAGTAAGATATCAAAGTGTGAAAGTAATTAATGACATGGTCTAAATGGAACCTGATTTTCTCTTGCGTTTTGAAAGTGAATTACTTTCACATTTTCACAAGCACATCCAAACTGTCACACAAACACAAACACCCCAAAAAAACTTCAAATTGCCAAATAACCCATCCAGTGAATTATTTGACTACTTAGAACATCTCCAACCCTCCTCTTCAAAAAAGCCACTTCAAACTGGAATATGCCTTAAAGATTCTATTTTGAAGGATGGGCAACTCCAACCCTCCCCCTTCAAATCTTGTTTTCCATATTTTTTTCATATTTAGTTATCTTTACATAATGATAAAATATTTTTTTGAATATTGGTTAATCTATTTAATTATTTCTTTATTAAATAAATTTTAAATAATATAAAATTTTATTATTTAATTAATAATTTTGGTGAAAAATATCAAAATTAAATAATTGTCCATAAAAATAATATTAATTTTTATTTAGATGATCTCTTCAACAACAAAACAACTGAGTACTTTAGAAATCATGGTACATAAAACATTAAACAAACTGCATTGATTAAAATAAAAATACAACATTTTAGAAAACTGAAAGATACAACTGATCAATATTAGAACATAACATATTAAACTATACAATAATTAGACTTAAAATTAAAACTCCGGTAGGTCATCTTCCGATCCACTTCCCTGAAATCCATGACCTCTATGACCACTTCCACCATAATAAGCACCTCCAGATCCGCCTGCCTCATATTCTCCACTTTGATATCCATCACTTTCATATCCACCTTGATATTAGTTGAAATCACTAAAAGGATAATGATTAAATGTAGACGATGGTCGGAAAGCTTCAGAATTATTGTTCAGGCGTAAAATTTTCTCTTTTTTCTTTTCAAAATATTCCCATTAGACCGTGTCGGTTATAGAATTTAGATCTTTTTCCATGATTTCTTTCTCTTGACGCTCACGCTCTAACCTTTGGCGCTCTTGCTCAATCTCTAACTTTTTCTTCTTATTTTTAGCAGTAATCATTGCAAGTTGGTAATGCATTGAAAAATCCTTCTCTCACCCTTCTTGTCCCTGTTTTAAAGTCTTTAAAATTTCTCGGTTTCCTTCGGTTATTGATTCGAACATTTTATATTGTTTGCTTGCGAGTCTTTTTTTTCATCTTTTCTTTCTTCCTTCCTGTTGGTCGATTATGATTCATTTCCTTACACTTGCTCCTCTCCAATTGATGTTTGCACCTCTTCATCTGTATTCAAATCCATGCTTCTTGGATTTACTGGAAACCCTGCTTCAGAATCTTGAGAGATGTTAGTTCGTGAAGCTCTAGAAGTTGCAAAAGAGCCATATGGTATATCAGCCCATTTCTCAGCGTCCTTTAGGATGGCCCAGACATGATCAAATACAAACCCATTTTATCGTCAGGAACTTGTGAAAATAAAATTTTAGCACATTGAATCTAAAAAAAAATAAGATATGAGGTCAAATATTAAAAGTTAATTATAAATAAATAAAAATACTTACAATGTCTAACTCGGAAGCACTGCTTGGATTAAGACACTTGACTTGACGAACGCATCCACGAAACTTGTTTATAGCCTTCGAAATCAAAGTCATACGACATGAGAGAGACTTTGATGTTCGGGGTATCACGCAATGAGGCGGTCTCCAAGCATTAAAAGTTGTTGAAATACTCTCCCAAACTTGTCTTTCTTTTGATTACAACCCATTATTGGGTCTTGAGAAATTTCAAGCCATGCAAAGCATAAGACTATATCTTCCTCCATAGTGAAAGTTTTTCCACGGATAATTGATTTATTAGCCATAAGATATAAGGAAATGGAGAGATATTTAAGAAAGAAAGAAGAGTTGTGGAATGAGAAAATGGAGAGGTCGATATTTATATAAGAAGACTTGGACGAGAATCCAATGCCATCTAAATAAGACATGGAGATGTATTGCTTGGATGTGTATCCAATGCTAAAGAACAAAGCATTGATGTGAGATGACTTGGACGAGAATCCAATGCCATCTGAATAAGACATTGAGATGAGTTGCTTGGATGTGTATCCAATGCTAAAGAACAAGGCATTGATGTGAGATGACTTGGACGGGAATCCAATGCCATCTAAATAAGACAGTGAGATGTGTTGCTTGGATGTGCATCCAATCCTAAAGAACAAAGCATTGATGTGAGATGACTTGGACGGGAATGCAATGCCATCTAAATAAGACAGTGAGATGTATTGCTTGGATGTGTATCCAATGCTAAAGAAGCATTGATATGAGATGACTTGGACGGGAATCCAATGCTATTTGAATAAGACAGTGAAATGTGTTGCTTGGATGGGTATCAAATGCTAAAGAACAAAGAATTGATGTGAGATGACTTAGACGGGAATCCAATGCTGGGTCATATATATTATCTATAAGAGCCATGATAAATTTTCTTTTAAAACATCATATTATCATTACATCATCAACAAATTCCTTAATAATAAGCTATAGAGCAGGTCCCTCTTCCAACTACAATGACGAATCAAATGCTCTACCCCCTTCTTTTAATTTAGCGACACAAATGGCTGAGTGTGAGAAGGCATCCCAACAATGGGAACATGAGGATGCATTACTAGTTCAACTTTATGCATCCAACAATGAGGCCCTAGCTCAAAGCCTTGGAGATGATGAAGAACTAGTACGACGTTGAGGATCAATTCATGGCAATAAAGTCATCAATCGCAGAAGAGAAGCGGGTCAAATCCGACTATGGAATGATTATTTTTTCGCGAATTTTACATATGGAGAAAATCTATTTCGAAGAAGATTTCGCATGCAGAGATCTCTTTTTCTCTGTATCGTTCACGCAGTGAAAGAACACGACACCTTCTTTGTGCAAAAGGCGGACGCTCTCGGCCATCTTGGATTGTCCACTTTGCAAAAGGTAACAGCAGCCTTTAGAATGTTAGCTTATGGAGTGTCTACAAACAGTACGGATGAATATGTAAGAATTGGATAGTCTACTGCAATATCATATGTAAAGAAATTTTGTTGGGCAATTATAGAGGTGTACGGAGATGAATACCTTAGATCACCTAATGGCAACGATGTTCAACGATTACTGCATAAAGGTGAAGAGAGAGGTTTTCCAGGAATGTTGGGAAGTCTAAATTGTGTGCTTTGGCCATGGAAGAACTATCCAATGGCTTGGGTAGGACAATACTCGGGTCGTCATAGTGGGCCAACTATTATTCTTGAGGCAGTGGCTTCTTACGACTTGTGGATATGGCATGCGTATTTTGGTCTACCTGGTTCCAATAACGACATCAACGTGTTGCATTCATCTGATCTTTTTGCTAACCTAACCCAAGGTATTACTCCTGATGTTCAGTATACTATTAACGGTAAAGAATATAATGTTGGCTATTACTTAGCTGATGACATATACCCCAAATGGTCAACTCCTGTACAAAGTATTGCTAACCCTCAAGGTCCGAAGAAAAAAAAATTTTGCAATGATGCAAGAATCATGCGAAAAGATGTTGAGCGAGCATTTGGAGTCCTTCAAGCACAATTTGCCATTATCAAAGGGCCATCACGTTTTTGGGATAAGCATGTGCAATATGATATCATGTCTGCATGCATTATAATGCACAATATGATCGTTGAGGATGAACGTGATGACCATCAAGATGTTACACTGACTACTGCACCAAATACTCTCAAGATGCTCAAGAGATGGAAGGCAATGACACAGAGAGATTCCAACAGTTTCTTGCTCGACACAAAAAACTCAAAGACAAAGTTGCTCATATTGAACTTAGGAACGCACTGATCTAGCATTTATTGGCAAGACATAGAGATGAAAATGATAATTAGTAAATTATGTAATGATTTTTATATTTTTATTATTTTCTATTTGCAATCCACTGAAATGTATTCAGTAGTTAGCATTTTAGTTATTCCGTGTTCAGTTTTTTTAATTTTTAAGCATTCAGTTTTTTGTTACAATTTTTAAATATGCTTTAAAAATATTCAATATTGGTCTCATATTATATGTATTATCGCGATCTTTCCAATGACACTAAAATTATTTCTCAAATGAAGGGGTGAACAGTGCCCCTTCGTATTTGAAGGGGCACTGTTCACCTCCTTCAAAATTGGTTTCAAATTGAAGCACGGTTGGAGCATCACGGCCTTCACTTTAAAGAAATGAAGGCCAGTTGGAAATGCTCTTAGATGTATGTGAATGTGTTAACTGGTTTGCTTTTAACACACAAGAAATAATATATTTTCATGTGGACCATCATTAACTATTTTTACACCTTCAACTACACTTTTTCGCCTCTAATGGCTTGAAGTGGCATTTTCACAACAAAATTTACAAGTTGTCATATGTGGCATCTATATAGGAGTACTTTCATACTTCTCATTTGAAATTACCAAACATGTTGTCTCTTGATATTTTATGAAAGTGAATATCCTTTCAAACATTCACTTTCACTTTCGAATTGTCAAGCACTCCTAATGTTGTGCAGGAAGAAGGTGCGGATACTCAACCCCATCAAACAGAAAGAAGAGCAGGCCAATCACCATGTCTTTGAAGTTGCACTGGAAAAGAAAGTGATGACATCACTTCCTCTCATTTTCGAACTTATAATCTTTAAAGTTGATTGAGAAAGAGATTGACGACAGTGGCCTCCTTTGCTCCCACCTGAAAAACTTGAACATGCTACTTTCGCACGTCCAAAGGCCAAAATAATGCTGTTACGAGCAGTCAAATAACTGATCATGCTATGATATTGCGCTACTGAATAATTATTACAAATTCGATGCACGGTAGGATCTAGTTTTAGAAGAACATGATAACTAATTTAGATCTCGAATAATGCTAATCAAAACAGGATGACAATAATATTTCACCTCTTGTTTGTTTCTTGCCAGTACAAGGCTACCTCTTATTTCCCTACTCGTTGAGGTTCACTTTTAGGAATTGATTTGATCTGAACATATTTAATAAGCATGCTTATATTCTATGCCAAACGAGGCCGAAAGGAGTTTAAAGTTTTATACATGACCACTGCCTTTCTTCTTGTTATGGGATCTGTGGCTGCATGTTTTCTGCCACCTAATCAATCAACTTCCATCTTAAAAGCTTGGCTTAGCAATAAAAAAAATCGTTGGACATTCACGGATAATCCTATACGCACAGACCTAATTGGTGTACATACAGACCACTTCACACGGCAAAAACATTTTAAAATTTTATTTGTTTTTTACTTTACACAAAACCGCGTATCCCCACATTACTCCCTCTCCTCTTCCTATTCCCCGCTTCGCGCAAATCGCAGTCACCAGCCACGGCCGTTGTCGTCACTCCCCGCGGCCCACCCACCGCACTTCCCCCACCCAATGGGCCCCCGATCCTTCCCCTTCCTCATCCCATCTCATCTCCGTCATCTTTCTTCTTTCCATTCTTCCTTCATTCTGATCTCCTCCCATCTTCTGCTCCGTCCGCTTCCACTGTCGCTGTCGCCACCATGAGGAAGGGGAGAGGTCGGCAGCGCATGGGGTCGGGGCTGCGGTTGGGGGGTTTTAGGGATGCGGCAGCGGCGGCCGAGAAAAAGATGGAGGGAATGAATGGTAAAAGAGGAAAAACTTTCAATGGGAGCAAAGTTGTAAGTCTTAATGACAAACTTTTAAATAAATGGTCTATGTATTCAGCAATTAGGTCTGTGCGCACCGGACATTGACGGCAATGGATCAATGATAGGATAAATGAAGTTGAAATAAATCGACCACCACTTAACGTGAACTCTTGGCGTTTCCCTTGACACAGACTTTTGGCCCAAGTGATATCACTCAACATAAATTTGACTTCCGCAGGAGATTGTGGTGGGCCGTTGAGGCAATCAACAATGGCATTGATGCTTTAAAGAAAACGCTCTACAGCAGGTTAATACTCGAGGAGTCCAGCTGAGAAGGGCATCTTCTTGGTGGCCCCATGGACTGCGTTTATGATTGCGTCAGTCCACATGCGCGCTGGCGGTTGGGAAGCTTTAGTTGAACCCCAAGACTAAGCTCAACGACCTGGTGCGAGGTGCCCCGGGGTGTTTGGTGTCGAGAGATGTCTCTCGAGATCGACTTTTGAAACTAATGCACCAAGAGCAGATGAGAACATTAGGCAAGATAAGTCGGGGTGGAGAACCCATGTTTTATACTCCGACTCCGACGTTAGTCCCTAGCGTTAACGAGGTGAGCGGAATCAAACCTTCTATTTTAGAAGATGTGCACTTTTGTATAATACTGTATATAACCTGTGTGCACATAGTGCACATGGATTAAAGAAAACACACACAAAGATACGGAACCTGTACGCAACCAAAAAGAGAGAAAAGTGTGGGTATCGTCTGAGGATAAACGGGGGAAATGCAGTGGTTAAACTCCAAAAAAAATTGAGAGCAAAGAGAAAAAAGAATAATGGTAAATTCGTAAATATGGAAAAGATGGAGGATATATCTGTCAATTCAAGCCGATGGAAGATGAAGTGAGGAATATGATTAAAGAGGAAAAACTTTCAATGACAAACTTATTAAGTAAATGGTCTGTGTATTCAGCAATTAGGTCTGAGCGTACGGCAATTACCGACATTGACGGAAATGGATGTATGATAGGATAAATAAAGTTCAATAAACCGACCACCACTTAACGTGAACGTTTGTCTTTTCCCTTGACATGAACTTTTGGCCGAAGTGATAGCACTCGACATAAATACAAATCACTGCCTAAGTTCAAATCTTGACATCTGCAAGAGATTATGGTGGGCTGTTAAGGCAATCAATGATGGTTTTTATGCTATAAAGAAAACGCACATCAGCAAATTATTACTTGTGGACTCCAGCTGTGAATGGCATCTTATTGGTGGCTTTGGACACTCCATGGAATCATGGATTGCATCTGTCCATCATGCGGTGAGCTCAACGACTTGGTGGACTTGTATTGATTATGGTAGAACTTGGGTGGGGTGACGCGAGGTGCCTTGGAATGGTATGTGCCTTGAGATGTTTCTCCAAATAGCCTTTAGAAACTAACACACTAAGAACAGATGAGAACGAGTAGGGTTGTTGACGAATAGAACGTTCGATGAACTACTCGTGAACAAGCTCGGTACATGTTCGTTTACGTTCGTTCAGGAAGCTTAATGAACAAGCTTGAACAGATTTTTAGAGCTCGGTTAGTAAACGAACAGATCTTGAACAGAACGGTGTTCGTTCAATTATGTTCATGAACAAGCTCGTTAAGTGTTCGTGAACAAACTCGCTAAGTGATGTTCCTGAACAAGCTCGTTAAGTGTTCGTGAACAAGCTCATTAAGTGTTCATTTAGATCTCGTTTATTAAGAGCTCGATTGTTGGTTTACATTATATTATATTTATATTATATATATATATATATATATATATATATATATATATATATATGGCAATCTTCCATTGCGAAAAAGTGGTGCGAAATGCCGTGCGAAAACATTTTTTTTATTTTTTTGAAATTTTTTTTTTCAAAAATTCTTTTTTTGATGTTTAATCCATACAAATATATACCCCAGGAAAAATAATGGGTGAACCCGTTGGGCATTAGAGCATCCATCCACCCGTTACAAATTTAACGGTCTTAAAACGTGCGAATTTGATGAAATGCCTTGATCGAAGGCCAAATGACATTATTTCTCAACGATTATTTTTTGAGGGGTGTATAACAACATATAATGAGGGTGGAAAAAAGAATTTTTGAAAAAAAAAATTTCAAAAAAAAACTAAAAATATTTTCGCACCGTGCGAAATGTTCTCATTTGAAGATTTACATATATATATATATATATATATATATATATATATATATATATATATATATATATATATATATATATATATATATATATATATATATATATATATATATATATATATGGTAAAGTGTTCCTAGGGTGCCTCCTTAGATTCAATCTAAGGAGTCGCCCCCATTTCCCCCCATCTCCCACGTTTTTTCGGATTTTTTTTCATGGGGTTGTTGTTCACCTCATGGATGATCAACATACCAAATGTCAAGGGATTCCAATATTTTTTGAGCCCCCATCTAACCATTGCAACTTCGTGGGGTTTTCAGCACGTTTTAAGACCGTTGAAATTGCAAGGGGTAGATGGGGACTCTAAAAGTATTGGAATGACATGAGTTTTGGTATGTTGACCATCCATGATATAAACAACAACCTCATTAAAAATTAAATCCAATAAAAATGTGGGATATGAGTGAAAATGAGGGCAACTCCTTAGATTCAATCTAAGGAGTCACCCTAGGAACACTTTACCCATATATATATATATATATATATATATATATATATATATATATACACACACACACACACATATGGTAAAGGGATCCTAAGGTGCCTCCTTAGATTCAATCTAAGGAGGCGCCCCCATTTCCCCCCATCTCACACATTTTTTTTGAAATTTTTTTTCATGGGTTTATTGTTCGATCAACATACCAAATTTCAAGGGATTCCAATACTTTTTGAGCCACCATCTACCTCTTGCAACTTCGTGGGTTTTTAAGTACGTTTTCAAACCGTTGAAGTTGTAAGGGGTAGATGGTGGCTCAAAAAATATTGGAATCTCTTGAAATTTAGTATGTTGATCATCCATGATGTGAACAATAACCCCATGAAAAAATATTTCCAAAAAAATTGTAGGAGATGGGGAAAATGGGGGCGCCTCCTTAGATTTTCATCTAAGGAGGCACCTTAGATCCCCTTTTTCCATATATATATATATATATATATATATATATATATATATATATATATATATATAATATTCTATATATTATTATTATTATTATTAACAAACAGAAGAAGAAAAGGTTTAAAGTTACTATCATCATGCTTGCAATGGGCTTTATGGAGCTATTATGCTGGATTTGCTTGTTTTTGTAAATATTTAATCTTTTTATTTAATTGATTTAGTCATTGGTAATTATGGTTAAATATTATTATTCCTGATTTAAAAATTGACTTTCATTTGTTTGTTTGAAAATCTGTTCATAAACAAGATTGATTGTCTGTTCAGGAACATGTTTCTGAACATGTTCACGAACAAGCTCGATAAGTCTTGTTAACAAACAAAACGTTCGATGAACTACTCGTGAACAAGGATAAGTCTTGTTAACAAACAAAACGTTCGATGAACTACTCGTGAACAAGCTCGGTAAATGTTCGTTTATGTTCACTTGCGTTCGTTCGGTAAGCTTAACAAACAAGCTTGAACATGTTTTTAGAGCTCGGTTAGTAAACGAACAGAGCTTGAACATGGATTTTGTTCATGAACAAAACCAAGCTCCCTGTTCAAGCTCGTTCAAGCTCGTTCGTCAACAGCCCTAAGAACGAGGTAGGTCGGAATGGAGAACCTTGAGTTGTATAGCGTGTTGAATATGGCAAGCTACACGAGTGCTGTACTCTGACACAATATCAAACAACACCTAAGTGTACACAGCGGAATATATAAAATACTGTGTCCCTAACCAAAACAATGTAGAGTTGGGATCTTGGATGAATCATAAGAAGCACAAGATAACCCCACACAATCAAGCCAAGCAATCACACAGAGACACAAGATGTGTACTGGTTCGGCCCAACTTATGGCCTACGTTCAGCCTTCCGTTGTCACGGCTTCCACTAGATCAGAGATGTCAATACAGAGGATACGCCGACTACAAATCTCCCCCATACAATATGTATGCCCTCGCGAAACGATAACTATAGCACTCTAGAAATTACAATGTCTCATGCACACACCCAATAGAGAGATCTTACCAGAGTCTCTAGAACAAGGAGTACTCCCCTCCTAAAGCTCGTAGTCACCTTCTTCGTGAAGACGCAAGGAAATCTTCGCTATTCTCCATCCCGTAGCTTTCGCGTTCTTCCTTAGCCGTCGCGCGTGTATCTCTTGGTATTTATATGATAAAAACAATCCCTAGGGTAGAAGAGGGCATTTTCTATCATGTCCATCCGATTAAACCCCTTTGGTAATCAACAGACAAGATTAGAAGCTCAAATCTGGCCGTTCTATGGTTTCTGGGCATCCGCACGGCCGTGTTGCAAATCTGCACAGCCGTGCGCTAATCTACGACTGTAAAACAGAGCGCTGCTAAGTTGCACGGGTAGTGTGCACGCCCGTGCAAGCTTGCACGGACAGTTTGCACAGCCGTGCTAAATATACAAAAAGCTGCCTGGTGCACGGTCGTGCAAAATAAACAGAGAGCTGTCCGATGCATCTTCTGACACGCACGGCCGTCCGAAGACATGCACGGCCGTGTCACCTCCGAAATTCTAAGATTGAAGCATAAACCAACATTACTGAGGTGAGAGAAATCAAACCTTCTATTTTAGGAGATGTGATTTTATATGATGTTGTGAGGGTACATCGATTAATTCACCATGAAATGCGCTTCTGAACCATGCTAGCTTTTCTAGATTATAACACGAGGAGACTTGGCGTCTAAATTAGACTTAGTGGGCATTCACGATGGGGCTCGCTTCGATAGGCTTGACATGGGCCCTGAAGGGGGTTCCCTTGTCACTACTCCACTCTTAGACTGACTGATTTGCTTTTGTTAGTTTGGCAGCATCGAGCTTTTTTCTTCAATTTTGACACATGGCAACCACCAACTAGTTGGGCTATCTGCGCGAGCATTAAAGTTAATGGGGGTTGTTGGATCTTGTGGATAGCAAACAACACTAGAAGGGGGTTAAATAATGTTATATAAATATAACTTTTTCAACGATCAATAATAAATACCAACTTCCCTTCCAATGTTGCCTAAGGAACCAAGTAAAGTGATCTATGCTTGGTCCTTAATCAACATGATGATCTCCAAATAGAGATAAGATAAGATAAGATATAAACAATAAAGATCAAACGAGTAATAACAACAGAATAGATCTTATAGCAGAATGTAAACTTGCAATAATGAATTTTATTAGCAAGAGTAAATTAACAAGTGATTGCAAATGACATACTCTTAAATAATGAACGAGTTAGCAAAAAATAAACGACAAGAGACAATCACAGAAAAATCACACAGAGAGACAACAGATTTTATCCTGGTTTCCCACAACCTGGGTACGTCCAGTCCCAGACCGTCACAGATCGAGATTTAATCCACTATTGCTTTAGCAATATAATTACCTAACTTCACTCGTTAGGATTTCCAACGACCTAGTTTCACCACCTTGATTTCCAACCACCGAGTCTTGACTAGGATTTATAACACCCTTATCACCAAGGGACTACAAGTAAAATCAGATCCAATACACCACAATAAATTTAGTGGAGATTGGTTTACACCCAATAATTCTATAGCCAGATGAATTTGCAATTGTGCTCAATATGGCTAAAGAATAAATTGTTCTTTTGATCACACAAAGAATATAAAATGATTCGATGTGATCAAGAACTCTTGTTGTTTTCAAAAGTCCTTTAAGAATATAAAAATTAAAGTAGAGAGAATTTTGAAAAACAATTTACAATAGCCAAAAAAATAATGATCTTAAAAAAGATTTAAAAAAATATGAAATAATAAGATCAGAAATTTGAAAACGTTTGGCTATGAAGAACTTGGATAGCGATGAGAACTGTGAGAACTTTTGGGAGAATTATAGCTATGCTCAAGAATGAATTGGTGAGGTAAAAGATCTCAAGGGTTCTCTATTTATAGAGCTAAAGGAGGATTTGAAATAATTCAAATGAAGTTTGACTTCAGCCCAAAAAGTTAGCAAGGAATAAATGGGAGAGGAAATCAAGGAAGTCTGCTCGAACACAGCTGGTAGTCGACTCCCAAGGTGGTAGTCGACTCCCAAAGACTTTTCAGGGTGAGTGCAGATTTCAGGGTAATTGACTACTGGGTGTTTGTAGTTGACTACATATTGAACCTTAGCTCCTATGGAAAGTAAGCTCTCAAATGAGTTTAAAATACGTTTTAAAAAATATTTTAGAAAATCCTTTTATGTGTGTGCATATTCTTCTTGGCTTTAACATAATCCTAAGAAAATGAAAGACAACTCACACACTAGACACTATGAAGACTTTGAAGCCATGGTTGAAATTGATGTAGTAACATATGCTTCACTTGAATTTGAGCTTCTCTTTAGCTTGAGCTTGAGCACATTCTTTAAGCTTCATCTTTGATCTCCTCTTGTGCTTGAACAGAAGCTATAGAATGTAAACTTGGAATAGCGAGCTAAATTCATCTTCATCTCCTATGAATGTGGTTGAAGTTCTTCTTCTTCTCGGAGTATGCTTTGAGCTTCACTTAGCTTATTTGCACATCCTACACACTTAATCAGTATAATTAGTACACAACAACATTTGGTGTGATTATCATCAAAACCACTTTGGGGTGGGACTAGATTTTCCAACATGGGTGATCCGGCACATGTCACGAGAGCCAGTTTGTTGGGGTCCTTTGATTAGATAATTTGGAACTGAGTATGTTTTCGTGTTGTTTCATCTTCCGACATGAAGGTATGATTTCCCTCACTCTTTGATGACTAGAGTGTGGGTATATATATCCCCTTCCTCTCATTTTCACTTACATTTTTTATTTTTTTCTTTTCACTAGTACTCTTATTCAGAGCTTCCTCTTCTGTAACCTTCTCCAAGTTGTAGCTAGAGAGTAGCCTTTCTTCTTTGATATAGCAACTTTCCATATCCCTTTTTGGGTAATTCCTCTTTCTCTCTCCCCCCTTCTCCCTCCCCCCATCAAATCTTGATTTCTTAGGTGATTTTGGGGATGGATTCTCCTTCATATTTGCATTTCTCTATTGTTTCTTCGCATCCTACCTCATGGCTCATGTTGTGTCTTCTTCAAGGGCCTTTCTTCTTTGATATAGCAACTTTCCTTATCCCCCTTTTGGGTAAGTCCTCTCCCTCCCTCCATCCCTCCCTCTCCCCCCCTCCATCCCTCCCTCTCCCCCCCCCCCCTCTCTATTCCGTAGGTGCTTTGGGGACGGAGAACTCTTGATTTCTTAGGAGATTTGGGGACGGATTCTCCTTCATATTTGCATTCCTTTGTTGTTTCTTTCCATCCCTTCGTAGGGCTCATGTTGTGTCTTCTCCAAGGGCCTTTCTTCTTTGATATAGCAACTTTCTTTTAGGTCAGTCCTCTCTCTCTCAACTTGATTTCTTAGGTGATTTGGGGACGGATTCTCATCCATATTTGCAATCCTTTGTTGTTTCTTCCCATCCCTCAGCAGGGCTCATGTTGTGTCTTCTTCAAGATCTTCTGTCGTTGTGATGCTCCCACCTGCCCATCACGGCTAGGTTTCACTCATGAACCCAGATGCTTCTTCAGGTTACCTAGATGAGGCTTCTAAACTAGTAGGGACCCCATTAGGTTCTTTAGACTAAAAATGTTCTTTTTGCAACCAGAGTGTCTTGAGTGATGTCTTTCCAATGTTGAAGAGAACTTCAATCCTTTTGGCCGCTCCTTCTGATCCACGACCTCTCAGTCATCGTTGGCTAGCCACAACCCTCCTGTCTTCTTAAGTTTCCTTTTTAAAGAGTCCCTCGTTTTCTTCCAAGTTAGAAGGCTCGGTCCACTTGAACTTATCTTATTCTTCTTGGAGTGCCTCTTCATATAATTCTTCCTGAAGTGTAGAGAATCCCAAACATCATTTTATCTTTCCTGATCTGCCACAATGGTGTATCTTAGGGCTTTAGAACTTGCATGGTCTAAGGTTCCCATACGGCTTGGGGGTCACCCCTTATGGCTCCAAAGAGGACATATTGCTTCCTAATCCTAAATTTCCTTTAAACATTGAGTTCATTGCTCACTTCACTTCTTGATACATAACATTGACTATAAGATCTAGGCCTTAGACATTTGTATGAACCTGTTTTTCTTTTTGTTAAAGCCAAAAATGGTGTTAACGGTATCGAGGCTGACATGGACTCTTCTATCGAGGTGGAGCCTCGTCAGCTGATTGCGTGGGACCCTGGTCAGCAGAACTGGGGAAGTTTGCGTCAGGAATTAGTAACTGACGATCGATCGACCCGTTAAGTGAGTAGAGTCTTCAACGAACGTCGATAGAGATACAGCCCACTTTCTGAGTCACTCCACGAGCTTCCTGTATCACAGAGGAACGTTAGGGGGTCGGATCTGGGTCCCGACCTAAATCCCCTTCGATGCTTAAGTTAGTATGGGAACTTAAGAGGGAGAGAGCTCAGAGCTATGGAGATCGACCCACGGAGGTTTGACTCGAGTCAAGCATCACGAGCTATTTGGAAGAAGAAAATACTAAGTGGAGTATAAATAATCAGAGTGTCGAATCTCATATCTCCCTTGTTCCGTTCATCTCCAAGGTATTTATAGAACTCCGAGGTCTCTTTAGTGACGTTGGGAGGATAACTGTCCCCAATTATGGCGCCACGATCCTCCCCCCTTAATAGGGGTAATCGTCACCCATGTCCCATGTATTTATAAGATTCCCTCAATCCCACATTCGATGGGTGGAAGTGCAACGGGCAAATGGTACATGGGCTTTGACTGTGTTTGGTTCGGGCTTCTTTCGTGGGCTTTGTGGGCTTCGATCACTCGCTGAACAAATCCCTCGAGAGCCGGCCCAATGATGCAACAATGGCCCCTGTCGCTCGAGCTCAGATAGTTAGTCTGTTGGGGTCACGTTACATCTCATTAATGGGGCACGACAGTCAAGGAATTGATACTCGAGTGTTAGGCGCCAAAGTGCTTGCTTTACTGATTTGGACAATGTGCTAGTTCAAAGTCTGAGATACTAGGAGGCCCGGATCACCGACACGTGTCCCAACACGATGAGGTCGCCATGTCTAAATAAGACGGTTTCGGAGGAAAAATCAAAATCACCATCTTTGTCATCCCTAACGTAGATTTCCCTCTGTGGAGTGGCTTCTTCATCTGTTCATGCCTCTGGTATGGGTTCAACTTCCATCGCTAAGAAAGGTAAGGATGAAGTCGACGTGCCTAGTCTGATCGCCAACCAAGTCTCTAAAGTGGGTGCATATCAAATTCCCGAGTTCCAGGAGAAGTATGTTTCACTTGATTACTAAATTCGATTGCCTTAGAGGGACGAAAGGTTCATCGCCCTGGTGACCGAGAGGTTGGAGTTTATGTTAAAGCCTTTCAACGAGGACTCCGATTTCTCATACATCCTTTCATGCGTTATTTGCTGAGTACAATGAATCTTTCCCTTCGTCAATTGATGTCGAACGCCATAGAAGTATTGGTTGGTTTCATCGCCTTATGCGTGATGAAGAGGGTTGACCCGACAATGGAGTTGTTCAATACTTCTTCACGATTCCTGTTGGCCGTTGGTCATCGGCCGTCGGCCGTCGGCCGTCGGCCGTCGGTGCCTGCAGGGCGCCGCCACCACCATCGTCATCATCGTTGCGCCTGCAGGGCCATGGATCATGATAAAAAATATATAGTGGAAAAAACTGATTTTTGGACATGCAGATCTAAAAAAATCGATTTTTACAGTTTCTAGACATTCAGATCTAAAAAGAATCGATTTTTACTGATAATAGACATGCAGATCTAAATAAAAATTCGATTTTTACCGTGTTTATAAACTATTTTGATCTTAAAACATGCAGATCTACTGGAAAAACAAGTTTAGATCTAAAAATTTGAGTATTTACCTCTATATTCGACTAAGAAATCTAGACACGGTTGATGAAGAATGCCCTTTACGCTCCCCGTTAAGAAGAATACAATCTTCTTAAAACTGAGCGTTGGATGAAATCCTTCCTTGAGCGTCGTTGTCTTTTCCTACGAGCGTGATCGTGCTGATAACGTGTTGTGAAGGTAAAAGTAGAGTAATAGGTGTAAGAGGTTAGGAGCCCCCTTACCCTCATATATATAGCTTTCAATGAATGTGTGGATACCCAATAGGCCTCATAGGCCTATTCATAACATTTTTGTTATTTTAGAATTTTTATCCCATATATGTGAGTTTTGAAAGACAAGTTGTAAAGATATATAAAGGCCACAAACTTATTTATACTATAAAAATCATTAAAAAATATAAATTTTGGTGTAAACTTTTAATTTCTCCATTAAAAATAAATCTCTTGCATTGGTGTATGAGGGTGAGCTTGGTTACCTAAGCGAGAGGTCTGAAAAATTATGAGTCAGTAATCATTAGATCTACAGGGTGGGAAGCCCGAAAAATTATCAAATACCTAATTTTCTTTTTCCCTAAATCTCCAACACATCCCTTTCCACTTCTGTTCTATGTCATAATGAGTATGCATGAAGGTTTTATTATATCATATGAAAGGCTTTCACATCCATCATCGATAATGTGGATTGTGTTGTGACAAAGCCAAATTATTACATGGATGTGTTGTGACAAAGGCAAATTATTCCGTGGATAAACCGCAAATAATCATGAAACCAAATTTTAACTCAAAAGAAAATAGTCTTGTGTCCAATCATATTTAATTATGCACCCATCTCCTTCGCAAATTGAATATTCAATTATGCATCCATCTCATTTCCATTCCAATTTGGAACTAAACTCCATTCCTTGTCATTTTTTTCGTCACTTTACCCTTCTTAAATTGATCCATAACTTCAACAATTTTTAATTTTACAGTGGTTTAAGGTGTGTAGATTCCCATCCATGGATGGATAGCCCGTTGGACTCATGTAACTTATGGATCATTGTTACTTACAGATCATGTAACTTATATAGTTATATTGTCGGAAACCATTCCATTTGCAACCACTGCTTGCGAAGCAAAAAAATCTTTGGAAATGCTTTGAATGATCTTCGTAACATGACAATCAAAATGAACAAAATGATACGCACATTTATTTCAAACGCGGATGGGATCCACATTATAGATTCCATTCAGGCAAATTACAAAATGGGCATATGAAACACATTACACAAACCAGTATTATGGACACTGTAAAATGGGCATCAGTCATTACATGGACTAAAAACAAGCTTTCAGATATGAAGATCCAAACTGACCTCTAAAGATCATATTTTCTACAAGATCACATCTTAATTTATTGGACAGAAACTAGTCTTGAACAATCGCTACGAAGAATCATATGATAACCTCACATGGTATCTTATTGGCAACTTCGATGATTATTAGGAGGATTGTCCCGCTGAAGAAACCAATGGCTAGCTTATTGTTGAATGGAAACATATCTCTTAAATTCTGTTGATAATTCAGAAAATCGGGAAAAAAAAATCAGTGAATGATATCAGCATACACTGCTTATCATCAGAAATCAGTAAATTTAAATTTAGAGACAAGAGAACAAAATCTGGAACCAAGAAATTTCCTCTTGCAGTTAGCTAACATTGACTTCTAGGAAAAAAAAGTTGGATGAATATTGATCTGCAGTCAAATTAGACATTTGATGCTCCAGTTTACATGAACATGACATGTAGGCAGACAAGATTTTGATTCATAGTTGAAACCGTGTTGATGGCTTTACCTCATTGAGAATTTAACAAGACCACTTCAAGTATTCAAACCACAAAATCTCAATGCTTGATCGTTTTTGGGGCAAAATGCTAAATGTTTGTTGTATCCCACTTTAGCTTGCTACATAAACTGATATTTGTGTGGTATTAGATTATAAGCTGGGAAGCTTTGACACTTCAATTTTGAAGCAATCTCATATTTGACATACATGGAGGAAGAAGAATAAAAGAATAAGAAACGGACAAATATAAAAAACATACTAGCACCTGAATGGTAAATTTCTGAAATTGATGTAACCTCAATAAAGAAAAGTCAATCAGTCACATCTGGGATAATTTTATATAATTAAATTAGAGGAACAAGAATTATGGGGGAATAATCAGACATGAACCACACATTGCATGTTTCCACACCCATCATCAGAAGCCCAGTACATAGAACTATTTATCGGATATTAGCACGGTTAAGAACAAAAAAAGGACAAGACGAATAGTAGACAAAGATGAGTCCTGCCAGTCACATTACACATTTTGCTAAACAAATTATGTTTATTGTACAGGTTTGCCATTATCTTTTAGAAATTTACCAAAGGGAATGGCAAACTTGTAAATAAATGCAATCTGTTTAGCTAAATGTGTATTGTGACTAGCAGCACTCGAAAAAGACACCTACATATTTGAGTAATGGATTGACAAATGTAACCAGTCAAAAATAGTATACCGTAGTATATACTGCGACAAGAAAAGGCCCGCCTTTTCAGAACCTAAATCAGCATTGAAGATGTTGTATATGCCCCTTAATAGCACATTGTGTTGATTTTTTCAAATCAATGTTGAAACTAATACCAGCTCCTACAATCAAAATTCAGCACTAACTGTTCAAGACTGAATCAAGTTCATTGCCAAACTTATCTCCGTGTTGTTGGGATTATGTCTTGCATCCAGTTGAGCATCCAGGCGAATTTATGCTGTGGAAGTCCCTTTGGTTGGCTTGAGCCTATAAAATATCTATCAAATGTTGTTGGATCTGGATTCTAGCCTAGAGGGGGGGGGGGGGGGGGGGGGGGGGGTGGGGTGAATAAGCTAATAGAAATAATTCGTGCAACCCACGAATAAGCACACGCAGTTATAGCAGCAACAGGGTAAATAAAAAGCAGACAGAGTACACAGCAGATTTGCCCTGGTTCGGTCGTCCCAACGACATACTCCAGCCCCCAAAGCAGAACTAGTATTGAATAGCGCAATAGATACAAAACCACAAGTTAGAGCACGCTCAGAGCACCCTCTACGTCTCTACACTCATCCGGTTCTCAGTACCACACACACAGTGTTTTCTCTCACTATCAATCCTAGTAAAGCTTTCTACCAGCTAGTCCCAAACTAGCTGGGTCCCACTTGTCTAGTCCCAACTAGACAAGTCCCAAAATAGTCACAAAAGAATGGTAAAGTTTCCCCTACAGAGAACGTTACACTGAAACACGAATAAAAGAGTTTAAGGGTTTAGAAATGCTCAGTTCGTGTCCGTGTAGGCGTCTCTGTCCAATCAGCACGTCGTCAGCTCCAATATAATGCAAACGGTGTCTCAATCTGACTCCTGGATGTCAAGTTGTGCACTGGTCTGTGCATAAAGCAGTTGCAGTTCAAATCCGTTTAATAGCTGGTCTGTGCGCTCAGCAATTCCCTTTAAAACAAACGGTCGATGCGCAGAGCTGCTTAGTTCAAATATTTTTATAGTGGGTCGGTGCGCAGAGCAGCTCAATTAAATCAAGTGCCACGTTAGCACCAATATAACCCCGCCTTCGATTTCTCGGAGCAGCGGTTCAATTTCGCATGCAGCAAAACGATCCCCGCCGTTGATCAGTGTGTCTCGTGTGATCTTGCCCGTCCGAACAAGCTAGGGCATGCAACGGCTTCGACTTTGGATGGCGACGTCTCCGGCGGTGCTTCGTTCAACGACGACAGCGGCTTCTCCAAGGGCGATGACAGCAGCGCTTTGCAGCGGCTCTTCGACTTCGTTGGCAGCGTGAATAGCTCGGGCGACGGGAAGACGTGGGACAGCTTCACAACTCCGGTGGAGGCGCTTCACTTCACCGACGGCCGCTCTGACTTCGACGACGTGTTCTCCTGTCGATGGTGTGTAGCGTCGGTGATCTTCTCCGACGTCAGCAGCGCTTCTCCTCTGGGCTTCGTGGCCTCGCTCGATGGCTCCAGAAACAAACGAAGGCGATGGGGGCTTCTTCGATTGGTCGACGATGGCGAGGGCTTCGACAGCGTGTGGCAGCGGCACCTGTAGCTTCTCCGATGGCAGCAGAGATCTCGGAGCAGCGGGGGATTCGTCTTCTGCTTCTCCGACGTGGTGACGCCGGCGACCTCTTCTTCAGCCCTTTGTCTTGGTGTCAGCGTGATGAGCAGCTTCGACTTGATCAGCAGCGAACGGCGTGGGATCTTCGACATGTAGCAACGGCGATGGCGTCGTCCAAGCAGCGGCGATCTTTCAATGGCAGCGGCGACTTTTCTCGGTGACTGCTTCAATGATGACGTCGTCTTCGTTGAACGGGAGGCTTGATGGCAGCGGCACGTTGAGATGTCGATGAAGATGGCAACATGCACGTTGAGATGTCGATGAAGATGGTAACAGTGTCTTGCGTGGCTGTTTTCTTTAGAACTCCCCCTTATGAGAAATAGGTTACGGCTTAGGGTAGAGGTTCTGCTATATTTCTTTTTGGGGCTTGGCTTGCGGCATTGATATAGGATGTTTAGGGTTTGTACCCAAGTTTGTTTTTCTTTGAAGTTATTTCCCCCTCTCCACAATTCTTTGGCTGCCACACGTTTTCCCTAGGGATGATGCCCCTATATATATATTGTGCTAGGGTTTTGATACAAGTAGTTGGGATTTTGGATGATTTGATTAGAAGTTTGAATAGCTAATGGGTATGATCAACTATTTGTAAATATAGCTAAAAGATATGATCAAATCCATTTTGAATCCAAATTTGGTCCCATTACTTTGTCTCTTTGGACCAAGTCCTCCTTCTTATCTCAAATTGGACTAAGTCCACTTTGCTTAGTCCAAAGCTCCCTCACACACATCCAAATAGCTATACGAATAGTAATTTCTCAAATAGCGAAGGGTGTATCGTTGCACCAATCCTGAAACACACTAAGCACACCCGTCAGATATAACGACACGTTTGTCATCATCAAACCAAGATCCTAGATCGTTGCTCCCAACAATCTCCCCCTTTTGGTGATGACAAACCCATAAAATATTTGAGCAATAAGTATGGGTGTGTGAAGTGTGTTTGAAGGGTGTAATGCAATATGATGTATGGATGTGTCATTCAAGCATTACAAATAGTAAATATAAAAGAATGCTCCCCCTTCTCTCAAGCTCCCTCTTAGACAAATAATACCGACAATAAAGCAAAAATCTTTTCTTTCTCCCCCTTTGAAATCACCAAAAGTGGATTAATTAAGTCACAACACTATTCCATGCAAAAATAAACCATTATTAAATGTAGCGTGCAATTTGCATGAGTTTTCCACAAAATAGACAATCCAAGCTCATAGGATTTCATAACAAGACTTCTCCACCTTTGTGTAAGTGTAGTGATATAGACAATAAAGTACAAGAGGAAATTCAATTTCAGAAAATCAACCAAATCAATCCACATTTTCCCATTTTCATGAATAACACTAGGATTGATTTTTCCCACCTCATCAAAGATGAGTTCAAGTTACCGAACCCCGAAACATGGCCTAAAAGGACTTTTAAATACTGGGTGGCATTGCTTGACAAGTTATATACACCAACGCTAAAGATTACCCATTTAGCACAAGTTGGATACTCGTGGGTTGTGTATTAGCCATGAAGCGTATCCATTTTAAATACGGAGCAATTTTCATTTTTTTTCATTTGCAATTCTTTTGTGCTCAATTTTAATTCATGGCTAAGCACTTCATATCCCTTAGAAAATTCAGAAATTAATCATTCTTACATTCACTTTCCATTATTCTTCAAAAGAATCTCCAAAAATACTAAGAAGTCAAATATCGTGAAGGTGCAAATGTAGGTGTAGAAGTCAAGTTTAAAACTTATGAGACATGTCATGACTACTAAAAAGATAACATGTTCATGTAGCTACAACAATACTGAATTAACTTCTACAAGGGATAGATTTAATCATTCATACAATACCACTTAGGATAAAACATAAAGGGTATTCTTTTAAGCTCATTTTTTTATTTTTGGTTTCAGAAATAAAAACATTAAAAATCATGCATGCAAGCACACAAAACAAAATAAAAACAAGCACACAAAAAAATCAAGCACACAACACAATCTATGAAGGTATGCAATGAAATGCAAAGAGGGATAAAAATTATACCTTCTCGTCGCTATTTGACAAAGGAGCTAAAAGAATGAGACATTTGAAAAATTTGCTTCTCGCCAAATCTCCATCACACCTACATGAAGGTGTTAAGTGTGACCTTGGAATCCAACAAGGTCCACGAGTGTTAGCCATTAAAGATTTAGGAACCCAAACTTGTTTAAACTTGATATTTGTGTTCCTAAATTTACAATAATATGAAGTGTGGCCTACACTATCACAAGTAAAGCACTTTGCATATTTGTTCTTTGCAATAGAGTGCACATTGTGGAATTTCTTGAATTTTTTGCTTTTCAACGTTTTTCAGACCAAAACCAAGTCCTCTTCTATTGTTGCCATATAATTGATTCTCTAAAATAGTGTCCAACGATTATTTTCCCATAGAGAATTTCTTAATGGCCACTTTAAGATGAGAGACTTTGGTTTTTAATTGTTTATTTTCTTCCACAAGCATCGTGCATTTACTAATAAAAGCTCTCTTGTTTTCCTCTTCCTTCTTTTCAATTCAATCATTTTTCTTTTAAAGTCATTATCCAACATGCAGAATTTATCATTAAGCTCTCTAATCACAGTCTTTTTCAGTTTCGAGCTTAATCAAATCAAGTTTAAGCATGCTAATTTGGTTTAATAATGAGGAACGAGAAATACAAGGAGCTTCATCAAAGCTTTCTTTCTCCTTCTTCATGACTTCAATAGTAGACTTACATGCATTAAGTTCAATTTTAAGTTTTTCATTCTCTTTAAACACCTTATCATCTCTAATTTGCATGTCATAGTTCTGATTTTGGAGACATTCAATAGTGAACTCATGATCTACTATTTGATTTTGCATTTCTTCACAAATTTTAAGAAGTTCAGCTTTGCTACCTGACGGTTTCTCATCTTGGATGCCCATCAAAGCCATGCAAGAATGGGCTTCATGTTCCTCCTCGCTTTCAGCTTCGCTATCAATATCCCATGTTAATGCCTTCGCTTTTCTTTTTCCTTTAGCGAGCTGAGCAGTTTCATTTGGGCAATCCTTCATCAGATGTCCTCTTCCCTTGCATTTAAAACATTGCATTCTATCAGTAGATTTCTGATCATTAAATTGCTTGGAAGAATTATTAAAGTTAGAGCGATTAAACCTGGGTGCCATTTCGTTTCTCCCATGCTTGGTCTTGATGAACTTTCTGAAGTTGCTCACCATTAGCGCTATGTCGTCATCATCATCTTCACTTTCGTTAGCTTTCAGAGCAAGGGGCTTTATGGCGTTCTCTTTCTCCTCGGGTTTCTCTCTTGCTTCAACATTTTGCAGTTCCAACTCATGGGACATCAGATTACCAAAAAGGTCCTCCACCTTCAATTGAGACAATACCTTTGCTTCCTGGATGGCGGTGACCTTTGGTCTGAAAGAGCTTGGCAATGCTCTTAGGATCTTCCTCACTTGATCGAGGCTATCATATAGCTTTCCAAGCGAGCTAGACTTGTAAACTATGTCGGTGAACCTCGCATACATCTCTGATATGCTCTCTGATGGTAGCATGTGAAATCCCTCGAACTCTGCACTTAAAAGAGACAGTCTAGACTCCTTTACATGTGACGTTCCCTCGTGCGTCACCTCCAAAGTATGCCATATCTCCTGCGCAGTTAAACAATGTGAGATTCTATTATATTCAGATTTATCAAGCGCACAAATGAGAGCATTCATAGCTTTAGCATTTAAAGAATAAGATTTCCAATCATTATCATCCCATTTGTCACTTGGTTTTTCAATCTCAACATTTTCTATTTTAATAACAGGCAGTTTATAACCTTTTTCAATTATTTGCCAAGCTTTATAATCCACAGAAATGAGGTAAATTTTCATTCGATTTTTCCAATATGCATAATCACCTCCATTAAATCTAGGGGGACGGGAAACAGACTGACCCTCAGCAAAAGCACTATCCATATGGTTATTCATGGTCAATCCTAGGCTAAATCCTAAAACCTTCTCTGATACCACTTGTTGGATCTGGATTCTAGCCTAGAGGGGGGGTGAATAGGCTAATAAAAATAATTCGTGCAACACACGAATAAGCACACGCAGTTATAGCAGCAACAGGGTAAACAAAAAGCAGACACAGAGTACACAGCAGATTTACCCTGGTTCGGTCGTCCCAACGACCTACTCCAGCCCCCAAAGCAGAACTAGTATTGAATAGCGCAATAGGTACAAAACCACAAGTTAGAGCACGCTCAGAGCACCCTCTACGTTTCTACACTTGTCAGGTTCTCAGTACCCCACACAGTGTTTTCTCTCACTATCAATCCTAGTAAAGCTTTCTACCAGCTAGTCCCAAACTAGCTGGGTCCCACTTATCTAGTCCCAACTAGACAAGTCCCAAAATAGTTACAAAAGAATGGTAAAGTTTCCCCCACAGAGAACGTTACACTGAAACACGAATAAAAGAGTTTAAGGGTTTAGAAATGCTCAGTTCGTGTTCGTGTAGGCGTCTCTGTCCAATCAGCACGTCGTCAGCTCCAATCTGACGCAAACGGTGTCTCAATCCGACTCCTGGATGTCAAGTTGTGCACTGGTCTGTGCGTAAAGCAGTTGCAGTTCAAATCCGTTTAATAGATGGTCTGTGCGCTCAGCAATTCCCTTTAAAACAAGCGGTCGATGCGCAGAGCTGCTTAGTTCAAATATTTTTATAGTGGGTCAGTGCGCAGAGCAGCTCAATTAAATCAAGTGCCACGTCAGCACCAATATAACCCCGCCTTCGATTTCTCGGAGCAGTGGTTCAATTTCGCATGCAGCAAAACGATCCCCGCCGTTGATCAGTGTGTCTCGTGTGATCTTGCCCGTCCGAACAAGCTAGGGCATGCAGCGGCTTCAACTTTGGATGGCGACGTCTCCGGTGGTGCTTCGTTCAACGACGACAGCGGCTTCTCCAAGGGCGATGACAGCAGCGCTTTGCAGCGGCTCTTCGACTTCGTTGGCAGCGTGAATAGCTCGGGCGACGGGAAGACGTGGGACAGCTTCACAACTCCGGTGGAGGCGCTTCACTTCACCGACGGCCGCTCGGACTTCGACGACGTGTTCTCCTGTCGATGGTGTGTAGCGTCGGTGATCTTCTTCGACGTCAGCAGCGCTTCTCCTCTGGGCTTCGTGGCCTCGCTCGATGGCTCCAGAAACAAACGAAGGCGATGGGGGCTTCTTCGATTGGTCGACGATGGCGAGGGCTTCGACATCGTGTGGCAGCGACACCGGTAGCTTCTCCGATGGCAGCAGAGATCTTGGAGCAGCGGGGGATTCGTCTTCTGCTTCTCCGACGTGGTGACGCCGACGACCTCTTCTTCAGCCCTTTGTCTTGGTGTCAGCGTGATGAGCAGCCCCGACTTGATCAGCAGCGAACGGCGTGGGATCTTCGACATGCATCAACGGCGATGGCGTCGTCCGAGCAGCGACGATCTTTCAATGGCAGCGGCGACTTTTCTCGGCGACTGCTTCAATGATGACGTCGTCTTCGTTGAACGGGAGGCTTGATGGCAACAGCACGTTGAGATGTCGATGAAGATGTCAACAGGCACGTTGAGATGTCGATGAAAATGGTAACAGGGTCTTGCGTGGCTGTTTTCTTTAGAAATCCCCCTTATGAGAAATAGGTTACGGCTTAGGGTAGAGGTTTTGCTTTATTTATTTTTGGGGCTTGGCTTGTGGCATTGATATAGGATGTTTAGGGTTTGTGCCCAAGTTTGTTTTTCTTTGAAGTTATTTCCCCCTCCACAATTCTTTGCTGCCACACGTTTTTCCCTAGGGATGATGCCCCTATATATATATTATGCTAGGGTTTTGATACAAGTAGTTGGGATTTTGGATGATTTGATTAGAAGTTTGAATAGCTAATGGGTATGATCAACTATTTGTAAATATAGCTAAAAGATATGATCAAATCCATTTTGAATCCAAATTTGGTCCCATCACTTTGTCTCTTTGGACCAAGTCCTCCTTCTTATCTCAAATTGGACTAAGTCCACTTTGCTTAGTCCAAAGCTCCCTCGCACACATCCAAATATCTATACGAATAGTAATTTCTCAAATAGCGAAGGATGTATCGTTGCGCCAATCCTGAAATACACTAAGCACACACGTCAGATATAACGACAAGTTTGTCATCATCAAACCAAGATCCTATATCGTTGCTCCCAACATATGTGAGATGAGAGGTGTTTTTAGCTAGGAAACAAGACGGGTTATGTGAGAAATGGTGGGAGAATAGAGGATGGATGAGTTCTCACGTAGCCTTAACTTTCTTCACATATTGATCTCTCTTTGACACTATGAACTTAGGCTGAACTAGGTCAGCTGAAACCATAGAAATTCTGTGTTATTCTGGAGTATGATTGATTACCTTGTACACTTGGAAGTAAGGGGCATCGATCATTAACAGTGATACCAAAATCAATGATGATTAATCAGTGTTTGAACCAGATAGATTGAAATGACAATCATGCAAAGTCCATGGTTCTAAGCAGCAGTGGCACAAATATAAAGAAGACCAAAAAGGTTTCTTAGGTCAAAGCTTCATTTATCGATAGTCGCAGTATCAGATCTGGATGATGAAGGCCAAATGTGCACATTGGAAACGAGCCAGTGGACTACGTGGAGGTCGCACGCAACCTGAAGGTAATGGCGATGTCGGTAAGCAACAATTTGGCATAGAGGCAACAACGGTTGACGACGAGGAGCAGCAGCAGTGTGGCTAAGCGTGCATTTAGGGGTGACACTTTTAACCAGACCCACCAGTTTACACCGATGACGAGTCATACCCAAACTCGAGCTAAATTTTTGGGGATGGGTTAGCCCGTAAACGGGTTCGAGGTATATTTCGGTCAACCCGCCTAACCCAATTACTAATCATGTTAGGTTAGTGTTTGATGGTTTGACCGGAATCGACCTAAATGTTGTATATATGTATGTATATATACAGAAATATGGAATATGGAGGTGCGCTGACAACACAAGCTCGGTTCTCATGTGCTCTCAGTAATTTCACCACCTAAAAATATTTTTTTATTAAAAAATTTCAGTGTGTTCTACAACTTGTTGGCTATATCCCCACCAATTTTCAACTCAATCCACCACTTTTTGAGCCTCCATCCATGCATTTCAAAAAGATTGTGCCGACAGTTTCAAAACTTGAGCTAATTTTTTGAAATGCATGGATGGAGTCTCACAAAGTGTTAGATTGACTTGAAAATTGGTGGGGATGTAGCCAACAAGTTGTATAACACACTGGAAAAAAATTTATAAAAATTTATAAAAAACTGTTTTTCACCCCCAAAATGATGACAGCACAGGAAAATTTCATGTGCTGTCAGCACACATCCATAATCCTCATATATATATGAGAATAATGTAGAAAATGTGGCACCTGATCTATAGATCAGGTGCAAAGACACAAAAAAGTGGAAAGTACAAGCTACACATGGGCTTGTACTTTCTGTGTGGCCTGTCTTTTTATGTCTTGCACCTGATCAACTGATCTACATGATTATATATATATATATATATATATATAGACTAGGATCTATTCGTATGGATCAAACATACGGATCAATCCAAGTCAGATTTAAAATTAGACAATATAAATAGAAAATCCGTTCCATTAGATGTGATCTAACATGTCCAAACAATCTCCAAACAAAATTTCAACTAATTTGGACTTGTTTTACATATGCATCAAGTGTTTGCAAAATTAGCCGATTTTATGAGTTCTAAAACATTGATTTTGCGACCACTTGATGCATATGCAAAACATGTCCAAACTAGTTGAAATTTTATTTGGATGTAGTTTCGATATGTTAGATCACATCCAACGGAACAGATTTTCTATTTAGGTTGTCTAATTTTAAATTTGACTTGGATTGATCTGAATGTTTGATACTTCCGAATGGATCCTACTCAACTATATATATTTGAGGAATATGGATGTGTGCTGCCAGCGCAGAAAAAATTCCGGTGCCGTCAGCGATTTGGGGTCAAAAAAGTATTTTTGTGCAATATGTTCTACAACTTGTTATTGACATCCATACCAATTTTCAAGTAAATCGAACACTTTTTGAGCATCCATCCATGCATTTCAAAAAGACCGCTCAAGTTCTGAAACTATCAGCGCAATTTTTTTTGAAATGCATGGATGGAGGCTCAAAAAGTGTTGGATTCACTTGAAATTGGTGTGGATGTCAACAACAAATTGTAGAACACATTGCAAAAAAATTTAAAAAAATACTTTTTAGCCCCCAAATCGCTGACAGCACAAGAAATCCAAATCTATGCTGTCAGCACACCGCCATATTCATATATATATATATATATGTATATATGTATATGTATATATGTATGTAAATGTATATATGTATGTATATGTATAGATGTATATATATATAGAAAAAAATGTGCCTTTGCACATGCGTACTGCGCATGTGCCCATTTTTCCCATTTGTCAGTTATTGGAATTTTTTCATAAACGTGTTCATCTATAAACATACCAAAAATCAAATGATTCCAATACTTTTTGAGCGACATCTACCCCGTGCAACTTCAACTATTTTTAGCAAGTTTTCGAACATTTGACGTTGCAAGGATTAGATGTGTGCTCAAAAAAATTGGAATCACTTGCTTTTTGGTATGTTGATCATTTATGAGGTGAATCATATATGAGGTGAACAAGTTTATGAAAAAAATTCCACAAAAATTGAAAAATGGGGGGAAATGGGCACATGTGCATGTAATTTTCATGCGCATGTGCATAGGCACATTCCCCCCCCCACACACACACATAACATTTAGGTCAATTCAGGTCAAACCATCAAACACTAACCTAACCTGATTAGTAATTGGGTAAGGCGGGTTGACCTAAATATACCTCGAACTAGTTTATGGGCTAATCCATACCTGAAAAGTTTGCTCGAGTTCGGGTATGACTCGTCACTGGTTTATACTGGCAGGTCTTGTTAAAGTGTCACCCCTAAATGCAAGCTTAGCCACACTGCTGCTGCTGCTCGTCGTCAACAGTTGTTGCCTTTAAGCCAAACTATTGCTTACCGCCATTGCCATTACCTACAGGTTGTGTGCGACCTCCACGTAGTCCACTGGCTCATTTCAAGTGTGCACATTTGGCCTTCATCACACAGATCTGATAATACGATTATCGATAAATGAAGCTTTGACCTAAGAAACCTTTTTCGTCTTCTTATGGGGTGAACAAAACCACATGAAAAAAATTCCAAAAAATGTTGACAATGGGAAAAAATGGGCACATGCATATGTAAGCTTCATGCGCATCTGCAGACACATTTTTACATATACATATATATATATATATATATATATATATACACACACATATATATATATGAGGTTTTCATGTGCGAAAATTTTGCACCAATCTCTCATGCGAAAACGTTTTATTTTTTTGAATTTGTTGAATTTTTTTCATATTTAAACCATACATTTATATACCTAAGTTAAAAATGGGTAAACCATAGGAGGATTTGACCCTTGATCAAAGCATTACAAATTTGTGTAATTTAACTGTTTCAAATCAATAGAACTATTGTAACGATCCGATCGAATAGCAAATAGAAGTTGAATTTCATGATTTTTGATAGATATATATTAACATATGTAGAACACATCCAACGGTTTATATCTTTAATTAAATTTCAATAAAACGCTTTTTGCACAGTTTTTGCATGGTCTTTTTGTGAATATTTCTCCATATATATATATATATATATATATATATATATATATATATATATATATATACTAACACACAGAATAATATATATGCTCTTTCTGCACTGAAAATTTTCCCTCGTTGATAGTCATATAAAATATTTTTTAATTTTTCAAAATCTTTTAAGAAGAGTTCTACATATCATGTTCATGATCAACAGATCAAAAATCAAGTGAATCCAATGTTATTTAACACTCGATCTGATTGTAACACATTAAACAGTTTCATAATAATATAATTTTTGTAATGAGTAGATCGAGTGTCGAATCCAAATAAAGTTTACCGACATTTAGGGGTTTGGGGTTTTTGAATTGACATCACATATACAATAAGCTCATATAAACATATATGGTTCCAATACAATATAAGTATAGGTACCAGCGATCATTCCTTCCTATTATTCATCTTCATTCCATGGTTGGTGCTGCCCTAAGCCATCCAAGTTTTTCAATTCTTGGACTCATGCTCCTGAGTATCTGAATGTCTTAGAAGAACATTGGCATACTGATGTTGTGGGTTGCCCAATGATTCGCCTTGTTTCGGAACTTAAGAACCTTAAGCGTGGGTTAAAGCGTTTGGGTGCAAAAATTAGGGATACTAATGATGTATCCAAATGTCGTGATGAGCTTACTTCTATTCAAAATACTCCTGATCTGGGTTTTTATGTTTAAAGGCAAAGGAGAGAGCATGCTCTTATCAATCAGTTGGCTGATGCTATTGATATTGAGGAGGCTAATTTGAGGTAAAAAGTGGACATGATCGGTTGCATCTTGGGGATCGGAATACCCGCTTCTTTAACACCGCTATGAAGGCTAGGCAAAGTCATAATAGCCTTGGGCATCTTATTTCCATTGATGGATCTTGTGATGAGACCATAAATAAGATTAAAATTGATGGCCCTAAATTTTATGCTATCCTTTATAATCGGGAGAACTACTGGAGGGAGTTCTTACTATTGAGGCTGCTTCTTGGATTGAAAGACATGTTCTTGAGGAAGAGATTAAGAATGTGATGTTTCAGATTGGTGTTGATAAGGCTCCTGGGCCTGATAGATTCAATGGGTTCTTTTACCAGAATTCATGGAATATTGTTGGTAGTGATGTTACTAATGTTGTTCTATCCTTCTTCCGTTCTGGTAAAATTCTTCGACAATTCAATCATACATTTTGACCCTTATTCCTAAAAGTTTTAATGCTTCTAGGATTGGAGATTATAGGCATATCTCCCGCTGCAATGTCTTAAAATCATCAGCAAAGTCCTTTGTAACAGGTTGAAAAGGGCTATTACTGAGTTTATCTCTCCAAACCAAGCTGCTTTTCTCAAAGGTCGTCTATTGGCGGATTGTGCGTTACTTGCGCATGAGCATATTTGGAATTTTAATAATCCCATGGGAGCCCGAGCTTGTCTTAAGTTGGATCTTCGAAAAGCATTTGATAGTGTGAATATGGAGTTCATTTATTTCATGCGTCATCGGATGTGGTTCAAAAACAGATTTATTGGATGGATATGTGAATGTGTATCCACTCCTTTTTCAGTCATGGTCAATGGCTCCCCATTTGGTATATTTCAGTCTAATAGAGGTTTGAGGCAACGTGATCCGCTCTCTCCATATCTTTTTGTGGTGGTTATGGAGGCTTTTTCTCTACTGATGGCTAGAGCTAATGCTTCACGAAGCATTTTGCCCATAAAGAGAGTATGGGCTATAACACGTCTTTTTTTGTTGATGATCTGCTTGTATTCTGTCGTGTGAATGCTAAGTCCTTTGAGGGCTTGAAGGGCCTTCTATCTACATTTAAATGTCTAACTGGTCTTGAGTTTAATTGGAGTAAAAGTGCTGGTATCTTTAGCAAGGGGACCAGAGAGCCTGGTAATCTTGCAGATATTCTGGGTATTCGGCGGGTGCAATCTCTTACCACTTATTTGGGCCTTCCACTTTCTGCTAAATATCCCAAAGCTTTGATGTATGCTCGGTTGATTGACATGAGCAGGTTGCAGAGGTGGTCTTCATCTTTGTTATCTATTTCAGGCGTATTGACCTTGTCAGATTAGTCATCTATGGCATGGTTGCTTTTTGGATGCAAACTTTCCGCATTCCCAAGTCAGTTTTGTGTATTCTCAATTCAATATGCAGGAAGTTCATTTGGGAGAAATCTCATATCTGGGCCTGGAATGATCTTTGTGCGCCTAAGCAAAAAGGGGGTGTGGGGCTCAGACGCTTCTCAGATTTGAATACTGCTTATGGTCTTAAGCTGACATGGTGTATGCTTACTCGTGATGGGATTTGGGCTTCTTATAAGAGACGGCAGTATATGAGTAATGCAGGGTTCTTCTTGGTTTAGGCTAGTCCTATGCAATCTGGGACTTGGAAGTTTATCCTACAATGTCATGAGTTCACTAAGAAGCTCACTAAGTGCATTGTCAGAGACAGGTCCACTACTCTTTTTTGGTATGATAATTGGCTCCTATGTTGTCTACTTTGTGACTCTTATGAGGTGTCAGTTGGTGAAGATGGGAGAATGGTTTGTGAATACTGGTCTCTGGAGGGTTAGATTGACAACCATGTGCTCTTGCATGTTAGGTCCTTCATTGGGCCGGTCTCTCTGCTTCTTAGTGAGGATTCTTGGACTTAGGTGCCTAAGTCCCCATCTTTGCATGATGCTTGGGTGGGTTCTCGCACTATTAGGCCTCTATTCCCCTATTATGAGGTAGTTTGGTATCCGGAACATATACCTAAAATGGCTATCATATTGCTCCGTGCTTTTCATGGAAAACTCCTCACTCGTGACAAACTTACTCATTGGGGAGTGCCTACTTCTCCTCTTTGTATCCTTTGCTAGGAAGATGCACATGAAAGTGTGAATCATCTCTTTTTTGAGTGCAGCTTTACTAGATATCTCCTGTACAGAAGCTTTCTCAAGCTGAGGATTACTACATTTTCGCGTCCCTCCCTTGCGCTGGTTGGTGACCTATTTCTCTCCTGCTATCAGAAGAAGGATAGCATGGGCGTTCTGGCCAAGACTGTCTTGGCTTCAATGGTTTGGCATATTTGGAGGGAGAGGAATAGGAGGCTTTTCGAGGGAGTTAGCCTGGGCCAGACTCTTCTCTTTAAAGACTTAGCTGTGGATGCCAAGATTGCTCTTAAGACATATAGAGTGTGATCGGGACTCTGTGGCCACCCCCCTTTCAAATTGGGGGATTTTGGAGGGACATTGATGTATTGGATTCTGCTTCTGTATTTTCTTGTGTTTTTTGGGTTTGTTGGTTTGGAGGTAGGTATTAGTAATGGAGGGTGACTGCGCTTGTGCCATATCCTCTCCTTACTAATATTCTTCTTCTATACCTAGAATCTTGTACAGTTGTGATTCAATATAGATACACTTACCTTCCAAAAAAAGTATGAAGTGGCTTACTGGCTAGCACGTAGTGGAACTTTATTTGTTGTCTCATGTCTGATCCCATTATGTGCATTAAATTTAAAAAAATTGGTTTGGTACTATGTTTGGCACAGTGCTGGCACGATAGGCACTATGTTTCTATGTTTCTTTGTAGCAGGTTCACCATTCGAATCCTTATATAAGCAGGTTTCGCTTAGTTTATTTTTTATTAAATATTTTAATATGAATGCATATTTGTCAGGTATCATGTTAACCCGTCAGGTCAGGTCAGGTTTGCCATTAATTCGGGCAGGGTTCAAGTTTTTCATTAGTGGATTCAATTGAAATTTGATCAGACTCGAACCCCACCCCACCCATATCGTCTATCACCTCTACTCATGGTGGGGAGTACAGCACGCAAGTGCTTGTATGAATGCAATGGCATGCAAGGGTGGATATGATGTATAATAGTGGTTGCCACGAATGATAGCACAAGAATAATTGAGATATAAGAGAAGTCCGTACACAGATCAAGATAAGGGATGTGTGCGAAAACACGTCCAATTCGAAATTCAGTCTTATCAAGAATGAAGAGATGAGAAATTGTGTGTGTATGATTTGGTGTTGACAAAACACCAAACACCAATGAAAAGTGATGATCTCTTAGAACAAGGAGATTGATTGTTCATGTGTTGAGAAAGAGATTGGCCATTTTGGATCTGTTGTTGTGAAGAGTATCACCGGACGTGCCAAACAATGGAAGAAAATGATGAGACAGTTTGCATTGACTATTGAACGGACAAGATTGATTTGGACCCGGATGGGTGTATAACAGATCAATTTAGGCAATCTAAGAGTTAAACCATGTGTTATTTTTTTCCAGCATTTTGATGGGACGCGGGTCTACACCCCGGAGACGAGCCCGCGCCCCTATAGCCGGCGCCCCTTAGCCGCGCGTGCCCCCACTTGAGCCCAATGGAACCGGTTTCTTATTAGTGAGGGTATTTCGGTAATTGGGTTTAGATGTGGGATTATTCTTAAACGAAGGCTAGTCGTCGCTAATGGTTTTATGCTATTATTGATATTTGAGTAATTTCATAGATTAGACGAGTGCGGGGTGTCTTGGAAGGAGGATACACCTATTTTGTATTCAATTATCTAGATTAGTTCTACTTTTCTCTATAAAAATTGCAACTTTGTTCCCGGATCAATCAATTTGGTATCAGAGCACGTGAACGATCCATGGCGGCGGCGACGACGAGATCGAAGGACAAGTTTGACACCTTGCAGGAGAAATTAAACGGCAAAATTGAAGGAGTGAAAAGATCAAACGAAGAGGTGATAAAGTCGTTGACGGATTCCATCAAACTTTTGGCGGCGAATCAATCAAGGCACGAAGAATAATTTGCGAAGTTCATCCTCCAATGGTCAGTGAGCAACCACGGTGAAGGAAACCCTAATTCGACATCAAAGGCGACACGTTTGAAGAAGGGGAAGGAGAAAGAAGATGTTCTTAACCCGGATCGTCCTTTTGAGAAGGAGGAATTTGAGGAAGATGAAGACGAGGAGCCGAAAAGTGTTGATTATCGCGAGGAGGTGCGATGAAGGGCGGTGGAATCACAGAGGGGGCGGCGGCCCTAGCCGCTGATTCGGGATATAAGTTGCATATTGTCCCCCCTATTTCTGGGCATTTTATGTGTATATCATGTTTAATTTGACGTTGATACGTGTGTTTTCGTGATATCGTGGATTATTAATACCTAATCTCTTTTTATACATAAAATGCGATGTTTTTGGACTAACTTTTGCTACTCTTATTTTTCAGGTACTCCTGAGATTTTTCCGGATTTTCTGGAATTTTTCAGGATTTTGTGGAGCTTGGAGATATTTTCCGGGATTTTTTGGAGCCTAAGGAAGCTATTCTGGAATTTTTAAACAGAAAAAAAATATAAAAAACAGTTCTGTGGGCCTGCCAAGCGGGCCAGCCCACTAGGCCGCTACATTCCTCGCGGCCCGCTCTTGGAGCGGGCCGCCGTTTCGATTAAATAAAAAAATTTATTTTTAAAAAAGCGCAGCGGAGCGGGCCGGCCGCTCCAAATTTACTTGCAGCAGGCGCGCGCACAAGCGAATGCGGGCGGGTCGCCCGACCCGCCCCGCAAGCCCAAATCTTTGTTTTAATGCGGCCTGATGCGAAATTGGGGGTAGCTTGGGTTCTCTTGCTGTTTTTTGGCGATTTTAGGGTTTTTTGGGGTCTTCTTCTTCCCCAAGGCTATGGATAGGGTTGGAGGCCATTGGATGATGGAGAAGCTTGGAGGAGGTGCACAAGTGAGAGGGAAGCCGCATTTCTTGAGAGATTGGTGATCTCTTTCCTCTCTTTTTGTGTAATTTTTGCATTTCTCTTTTGTATTAAACATTAGATGAATTTGTCTATGAATTCCATCTTATTTGGTATGATTGAGTAGTGTGATTGGTGTGAGTTGGGATTCATTATGTTGGGTTGTTAATTTTAGTTCTAATTGCCTCTTGCTCATTTTGAACGTTAATGTTGGATGTTTCATTAGGGTTAATTTTATTGGCTAAGACCCGAAAGGGCCAATTCGAGATGAATCCATGTTCCTAATTTGATTAGTGCCATGATGATATATCCATCAACATTGCTAATTGTTGTGTTTTTTAAAGCTAAATTTTCCGATTGAGTGTTCTTAGTCCGATGATCAATTGAGTTATTTGCGGTAATTAGAACTTGATTAACACCAATTTTAATGATCTCACAACCCATGCTCTCTCGCCTTGCTATCCTAAATCCTCTAATTTGGTTCTCTAACCCTACCCATTTAGGCTAGGATTTTTGTTTTCACCACACATTTTCACACTTTTCCACCGTTCGTGAGGTGGTTGTAACACGCTTTATTTTTCTCTATCAATCAATTTTGTGAATATAGAACGACTTGTCCATGTGATCCGACACGGTACTCACCGGTTATTTATTATTGCATTGACACTCCTACGCTTGGGAATGGAAGGCGTGCCCCGTGCGCGTCCTTCCGTCACAACCAAATTGGCGCCGTTGCCGGGAACAATGGTTACTATTAGTAGCATTTTTTTGATTGATTTCGAAAGTTTTAGTGTGATACTATTATCTCTTAGTGTGAGGCTTTTCGAGTCTTTATCTTTCACTTATTGTTCATCCTTGTTTAATTTACGCTTATTGAGTCTTTTGGTTATTTATTTTCATTTTCTTGGAAAAAAATTTTAAAACATGGCATCATTTTCAAATTTTTCCGACGTTGATTTGGAGGATATCCCACTTCCGCCATACTTTCATGGCTTGGAGTGGGAGAACCCTCATTTATATATTAAAAAATTTGAAGAATGGATGCATTCATGCCTTGGTGGGAATATCGGTGATGATTGCATATATTTTAGATTTTTTTTCCTCTTCTTTCTTTACTAGATGATGCTAGACTTTGGTTTGATTCATTGTCTCTCGACTCACATTTTACTTGGTTGTCATTTCAGGCTGAATTTCTCCGAGTGTTTTTGCCTATCTTTTTGGAGCAGGTACAGGGGTGGCAGGCCTGGAGCAGCATATAGCGAGCTTTGCCCAAGCTGAATGGGAGGCCTACCATCAGGCTTGGCAGAGGTTCACTGATTTGGTGCTTGCGTGCCCACACCAGAGTTTCCACGAGGATCATCTCCTACAGATATTTTATACTGGATTATCGCCATCTGGGCGTGACTTCGTGCAGATGAGCTGCGGTGTGGAGTTCTTTGATTATTCGACCGAGGATTCATGGTGTTACCTGAGAAACCTTGTAGAGTATGAGGAGACAGTCCAGCAAGACCAGAACCAGACTGAGGAGCCAGCTGAGGGCTCATTCTATTACGGCCCTACGGAGGAACAAGCAGAACATGATGATGGGGCACATTAGGGCCAAGTAGAGGGAGCTGAATGTCCATATTTTGAGTCAGAGGAGATAGATGATGGAGTGCGTGTCGACCACGACAGTGACACGATGCATTTTCACTTTGAGGTTGAGGATGAAGAGGATGTGCATGATGGCCAAGAGCAGATTGAGGACACCATGGAGTCTGCGCCACGATCCACTTCTGAGTTAGCTTCGCAGGTCGAGGCGGTTGAGTACTTAGGGAGGACGACTGAGATGAACTATTTCTGGGATGATGAGGATGATGCATGCTTGGATTTGCCCGAGACGAGTCTACCTCCAGTCCTGTCACAGATGTCACTTCCCTCGCCTCAGATGCGCACTTGCCAGTCATCGAGGAGGTTTGTCAGGAGCAGTTACCAGTTGTGGGGAGTGCCGCAGAGATTGTTGATGTTGATATTGATGTCGAGGAAGAGGATAGCGACGGGGATTGCGACATGGTATATATTGAGCCCGAACTCCCTCCTACTCTAGTTTTCTCTCTGCAGCCGCTTCCCCCTCCTCCCGAGGCAGAGTATCATGCCACACCTAGCGACAGTTTTCAGAGAAGTTTCCACCATATCATGCCTTGCATTTCTGAATTCCAATTTGCACTTCCGCATATTTTTGATTCAGATTGTCGTCGTTTACATTTAAACTGTTTTTCTGACGACCCATTTTGGAATACTTTTGTTGCAGGGCATGAGGACATGACTTGGATTGATGCAGCTCGTCTCACACATGACATATACTATCCCAAGGGGACGCTGGGAGTTGCATTGCTGGATTCCAAGGAGGCCGGTGGAGGCCTAGCTCCAAATACGCTCGCGGAGGAGCGTAAGGATATGATCGAGCAGTTGCCACCGCCGTTATACATTCGAGATCCGCCTTTTGCCACAATGTGTTCTTTCCAATAGTGTAAATAAATAAATGTTTTATTTTAGTGCTTTTGTGTGCTTTTCTTTTCTTTTCTAGGATCTTTTGCCGAGATCTAATACTCTCCCAACATTGCGGACAATGTTTATTTTAAGTTGGGGGGAGAGTGTTAGAATCTTTAGCATTGTTAGGATTTTGTTGTTAGCTCAAAAAAAATTTTGTGAGATCCCTACATGTTTCCATCACCCAATGAACTTTATTGCATATCATATTTGTCCTCCTTGTCCCTACGCCGCTAGCTTTGCGTAGTCTCTACATGCTTTAATGCCATACAATTTTTTCGGATTACTATTTCGGTATCGATTTCTTGATGTTGGATTGGCTTTTTCATTTCTTTTCCGATTTGGAGTCAAATGCTAATATGCCATGTATGAAGCTATTTTATACGTCGTGATATCTCTTTGAAATAATTTGGGAATAGTTTGGGATAAGTGACTACATGATTTGGGATGAATGGTGTAGTTTTTGATTGGATTGGGTGTGGCCATATGGTGCATGTTTTGTTTTCCTCTTAAGGAGTATGTGGATGAGTTGGTAATTCATGTTTGGAATGAAAGATGGTGTTAATATAAGTGAATGTTTCTTTCTAATCAAATTGAGTAGCCGGTGCCCCACGAAACATTGGGGAGGACGCCAAAACTGAGATTTAGGAGATCATTCCATCCATTTGCTTATATAGCGTTATCGCGTGTATGCAAAGGTGGCGTGTTTTCATTTCATAGCGTTATCGCGTGAATGCAAAACATAAACATACAAAATCCAAAAGAATACAAAAAGTGAGAAAAATAAAAGAAAAAGAAAAAATGAATGAATAAAAGAAAGAATAAGCAACATGAGTGATGTAATCTCATCTCCCACCACTTAGAGGAATTTCTTTTGTTTTGGCCATTTCCATAAAAATTGGAAATTTTGTCATTTGTGATATATCCTAATGATTGTGATACGGGCTTATTACCTCACTTTTCTTTGAATTGGATTGAGAGAATGTCATTTGTTATTTACTTTCATACATTGGGTATATTGGCTTTGAAATCAATTGGAAATACCGTTTGGTGTGTGCCATGAGGATATCTTGGGTTGGTGCATGTTTTCCAATTTAATCCGAATTTATCGCAAATTTTGCTAGGGACTAGCAAAAAGCTAATTGGGGGTGTGATTCGGGATATAAATTGCATATTTTCTCCCCTATTTCTGGGCATTTTATGTGTATATCATGTTTAATTTGGTGTTGATACGTGTGCTTTCGTGATATCGTGGATTATTAACGCCTAATCTCTTTTTATACATAAAATGCGATGTTTTTGGACTAATTTTTTGCTCTTATTTTTCAGGTACTCCTGGGATTTTTCCAGATTTTCTGGAATATTTCAGGATTTTTTGGAGCTTGGAGCTATTTTCCGGGATTTTTTGGAGCCCAAGGAAGCTAAAAAAACAGAAAAACAAAAAATATATAAAAACCAGTTCTGTGGGCCGGCCCGCTTGGCCGGCCCACTAGACCGCTACAGTTCCCCGCGGCCCGCTCTTGGAGCGGGCCGCCGTTTCGATTAAATAAAAAAATTTATTTTTTAAAAAAGGGCAGTGGAGCGGGCCGGCCGCTGGGCCGGCCCGCTCCGAATTTACTTGCAGTAGACGCGCGCACAAGCGAATTCGGGCGGGTCGCCCGACCCGCAAGCCCAAATCTTTGTTTTAATGTGGCCTGATGCGAAATTGGGGATAGCTCGGGTTCTCTTGCTGTTTTTTTGGCGATTTTAGGGTTTTTTGGGGTCTTCTTCTTCCCTAAGGCTATGGATAGGGTTGGAGGCCAGTGGACGATGGACAAGGTTGGAGGAAGTGACCAAGTGAGAGGGAAGCCTCATTTCTTGATAGATTAGTGATCTCTTTCCTCTCTTTTTGTGTAATTTTTGCATTTCTCTTTTGTATTGAACATTAGATGAATTTGTCTATGAATTCCATCTTATTTGGTATGATTAAGTAGTGTGATTGGTGTGGGTTGGGATTCATTATGTTGGGTTGTTAATTTTAGTTCTAATTGCCTCTTGCTCATTTTGAATGTTAATGTTGGATGTTTCATTAGGTTTAGTTTTATTGGCTAAGACCCGAAAAGGCACAATTCGAGATGAATCCATGTTCCTAATTTGATTAGTGTCATGATGATATATCCATCCATATTGCTAATTGATGTGTTCTTTAAAGCTAAATTTTCTGATTGAGTGTCCTTAGCCAGATGATCAATTGAGTTATTTGCGGTAATTAGAACTTGATTAACACCAATTTTAATGATCCCACAACCCATGCTCTCTCGCCTTCATATCCTAAATCCTCTAATTTGATTTTCTAACCCTACCCATTTAGGTTAGGATTTTTGTTTTCACCACACATTTTCACACACTTTTCCACCGTTAGCGAGGTGGTTGTAACACGCTTTATTTTTCTCTATCGATCAATTTTGTGAATATAGAACGACGTGTCCCTGTGATCTGTCCCGGTACTCACCGATTATTTATTATTGCATTGACACGCATACGCTTGGGAGTGGAAGGCGTGCCCTGTGCGCGTCCTTCCGTCACAACCAGCCGCCCCTTTCAGACGGCGCGTCAGGTGATAGAGGGGCGGCCGACCCCCAGAATCAGCATGGAGGCCGGCCGCCGCCAGATCTGGGCCGGGGCCCTTCCCCGCCCTCGACGAGGCCCGACAGGGCCGGCTGGACATTGTCAGCCTTCGATAGGGTCCGCCAACCCCGCCAGACCCACTGCAGGGTCTGTCGGTCCTCCGGCAGCCCCGGCGAGCCTTCCGGGAGGACGGCCAGGGTCGGCGACCCCATGGCGGGAGGCGGGCACAGCCAGGGCCCAGATTTCAGGGCAGAACGGAGCATTTTCAGCGCAGATTGGACCACCGTGGCTTTCCCGGACAGCGGCAAGGCCCTGAGGAGCACTTCAAGGACAGATCTGAGTGGGAGGGACCCAGGCATGGAGAGGGTCAGGATTACGAAGACAAATGAAGGGGTAGAGACTATTATGACGATGGCGGGTGAGGCTATGAGGCTGAGTTTGGCGATGATGCAGGTTGGGATGACTTCGAGGACAGGCGTGGAGGTCCCCGAGGGGACTATGGTGGCCGCAGAGGAGTGCCACCTAGACAGTATGAGACCCAGGACGAGAGATGCAGCACTATCACCAGCCTCGCCGCCAGAGCGGAGGCCCGATCAGGGACACTTTGGAGGGACTTGCAGGGTACGGAAGCTGGAGATGTCATTGTTCAGATGGGAGGATCCGCATGCCTGGCTGTTCACAGCGGAGAGATACTTTACAGCACATCACATAACAGATGCTCAGAAGCTGGAGGCGGCAACCATTTGCATAGAAGGGAGAGCCCTAGGATGGTACCAATGGAAGGAGAGGAGGCAATAAATTCGCTGCTGGAAGGAGTTGAAGTACCTCATTCTGGAGAAGTTCAGGGATCCCCACACAGGAAACCCATCTATATGCCCTCAGGCAGGACGGACCAGTATGGGAGTATATTGAGAGGTCTGAGAACTTGTCGGGAAGAATACACGGCGTCACAGATGAGTCACTAGAGGGCACCTTCATGAAGGGCCTGAAGCCCAGTCTTCGATCCGCAGTGCGACCATACAAGCCCAGGGGGGCTATCCGAGGTTATAGAGATGGCGCAGATGTCCAGACAGAAGATAGGAGAGTCGGGAGCGGGTACAGTGGCCAGATACAGCTGGGCCCATCGTCTAGAGGAAGAGCAGGGGTCACCACTGGGACGAATTAGGCTAGCAAGGAGAAGGTGGGGTAGAGGAGTAGTGTCCCAGCAGGAGGACAGTTCAGGAGGATGTCTGATGCAGAGATGAGGGAGAAGCGTCAGAAGGGCCTATGTTTTAGGTGTGACGAGAGGTTCACTCCAGGCCACAGGTGCGCGGGCCGCAAGTTACAGGTGCTGCTGCTGGAAGATGACGACGGTGATGAGAGCGTCGAGGACGAGAGCGCTGAGCTAGAGGAGGAGGAGCCCGAGGGTCATCAGCTAGACGTAGCAGAGGTGTCCCTTAACTCCGTGGTAGGGTTCACACCGAACCACACCATGAAGTTGAGGGGGGAGATAGGCGAGCAGGAGGTGACCGTGCTGATTGACAGTGGGGCGACCCACAATTTCATCTCCAGGAGAGTGGTGGACCAGCAGGCGCTTCAGCTGACCGACTGCGGTAGTTTTAGTGTGATTATGGGAACGGGGAAGAAGGAGAGCAGTCGAGGAGTCTGCAGGGAGAGTGGTATTGACCATACAGGGGGATACAGGTGATGGCGGACTTCCTGCCTTTGGACCTGAGGAGCACCGATGTCATCCGGGGCATGACATGGTTGCAGACACTGTGGGAGATGATAGTGAACTGGAAAATTCTGCCGATGGAGTTCCAGGATGAGGGGAGAGCAGTTACACTGCAGGGAGATCCCAGCCTATGTAGAGTGGTAGTATCATTGAAGACCATGCTAAGGACCCTACAGACCGAGGGAAAGATACTTGGTTGGATCTGTACACTGACAGAGGAGGGGGTGCAAAGACCAGTGGAGAGCAGACCGTACCAGGAGAGATGCAGCAGCAGTTGGTACAATTTGAGGAGATTTTTCAGGAGCCTCGGGGTCTGCCACCGGAGATTTTTCAGGAGCCTCGGGGTCTGCCACCGGAGATTTTTCAGGAGCCTCGGGGTCTGCCACCGCCGAGGGACCATGAGCACGCCATAGTACTGCGAGAGGGTGCTTCATCCATCAGTGTTAGACCCTACCGGTACCCCAGCACCAGAAAGATGAGATTGAAAGGATGGTAGCAGAGGCGCATCAGAAGTGACTGCGGGAGCTGATGGGGTACAGTTTTGAGATCGAGTATTGACCAGGGTTGGAGAACAAGGCAGCTGATGCGTTGTCCCGGCGAGAGGAGGAGGCGGAGTTGGCTGCACTAGCAATGTCCGTAATCCAGGATTAGGAGCCGCTACAGCAGGAGGTAGAGCAGGATCAGGAGCTAACATGTATACAAGAGGCTCTTCTGCAGGGATCGACTGAGTTTTCGGGGTATTCACTTCAGGATGGACGGATGCTATATTGGAGGAGATTGGTTCTAACGAGGACGTCGGCATATCTACCGGCCATACTCCAATAGTTTCACAGCAGCGACGTAGGACATTTTGGGGTCCTTAAGACCTACCAGAGACTAGCGAGGGAGGTCTACTGGAAGGGGATGAAGAAGGAGGTGGCTAAAATAGTGGCAGAGTGTGACGTGTGCCAGCGTCACAAGTACCAGGCGATGTCCTCAGGAGGACTACTACAGCCGTTGTCCTTGCCAGATCGAGTATGGGAGGACCTTTCTATGGACGTCATAGATGGATTACCGAAGTCGAGTGGTTATACCGTCATATTTGTTGTGGTCGACCGCCTCAGCAAGTATGCGCACTTCGTCCCATTTCGGCATCCTTACAGCGTTGTGTCAGTGGCAGAGATATTCTTGAGGGAGGCATCAGATTACATGGACCCCCAAAGTCCATCGTCTCAGACAGAGACACTGTGTTCTTGAGTAGGTTCTGGCAGGAGTTGTTCAGGCTGTAGGGGACAGTGTTGAGACAGAGCACAGCCTACCACCCTCAGACTGATGGGCAGACGGAGGTGGTGAACAGGAGTGTGGAGACCTACATGTGGTGCTTTATTTCAGAAAATCCCAAGGAGTAGGCTCGTTGGCTTGCATGGACGGAGTACTGGTACAATACATCATATCGAATTGCAGCATATACGACACCATTCAGGATTCTATATGGCAGGGACCCTCCCATTTACTGCATTACGGGCACGAGTCGACACCAGTATCAGATGTGGAGCAGTATTTGGCGGAGAGAGATCAGATTTTGGAGGAGCTGAAGCTCCATCTGGCGAGGGCTCAACAGGTTATGAAGGCGAAGGCAGACCTACATCGCAGAGATGTGCAGTTCTCGGTGGGAGATATGATGTACCTGAAGCTGAGGCCCTACAAGCAAAGATCATTGGCTCACAGGAGGAATGAGAAGCTGGCGCCGCGTTATTATAGACCTTTTGAGGTTGAGGCGAGAGTGGGACCAGTGGCTTACAGGCTGAGATTGCCCTCAGGATCGGTTATTCACCAGGTGTTCCATGTTTCACAGCTCCGCCAGGCTGTCGGAGACCACACTCCTCCCAACCTAACAGAGACATTGACTGCTGATATGGAGGTGAGGCTGGAGCCTGAGGCACTGAAGGGGGTACGCCGAGGGAGCGAGTGAGAGCGCAAAGTATTGCTGCAGTGGAAGGGATTGCCAGAGCACGAGAGCATGTGGGAGGTCCTGGACGTGATGGCGCAGCAGTTTATAGACTTCCACCTTGAGGACAAGGTGGCTCTTTGGAGGGAGTATTGATAGGACGCGTGTCTACACCCGAAGGCGAGCCCGCGCCCCTATAGCCGGTGCCCCTTAGCCGCGATCGCCCCCACTTAAGCCCAATGGACCCGGTTTCTTATTAGTGAGGGTATGTCGGTAATTGGGTTTAGATGTGGGATTTTATTCTTAAGCGAGGGCTAGCCGTCGCTAATGGTTTTATGCTATTATTGATATTTGAGTGATTTCATAGATTAAACGAGTGCGGACGTACTCATATTGGCGTCTTGGAGGGAGGATACACCTATTTAGTATTTAATTATCTAAATTGGTTCTACCTTTCTCTATAAAAATTGCAACTTTGTTCCCGGATCTATCACATTTCAGATATAGTGATGAAAATGGATTGAGCAAATTCCATTGTTTGAAAAAATTAGGTTATAACAGTATAGAATTGATGGCAATCATGGAGACAAGGTGCAGTTGGGTCAATCAAGAGTTCAATAATGGCACTGATGGATGGATGAGGAGTATGGATGCAGCCGCATACTTTGATTGATATTGGTTTGCTTTCAAACATAGAATTGCATAATGTTTTTATACTCATCAGGGTTTTCTTTGAAGTAGGTCATGATGGTTTGATTGAGATGGATCATCATACATACATCAATGACCATAATGTCTACTGTGGAACATGTAGAGCCTTAGTGATCCATGTGTTTTGACCACGGTAAAGCATGATGTAATGATCGCATTTGTCTAGTGTTGGACAAATAGAGCAAACATGAGCGCTCGGTTGGAAATGATGACAATTGTAAAAATTGTTCCCGCTATACAGATCATATAGAATGTGCATATTTGTCTGCAAAGTGGGAGGGGAAGAACAATGGAGTATTTCCAGGTTGTATGGATCACTGAATATGAGTCAATCTGGAAATTGGTGGGATCGGGTCTCGTGTCCTAATGGGCATCCAAGGGACTCAATTTTTGATTGCGATCAGTTAAACCATGAAATTCTATTTGTTGGAATTGAGCATTTGTACTAGGTACATTTAATGATGTAAGCTATCAGTAAACGATGGGCACTGCTATGGTTTTTATAGCACTATACATACCTCTCACATTTAAGATGAGATGTGGCTTTGTTATGTTATAAGATGTGATCAATGTGGGAGTGGTTAAAGAGATGGTGAGTTCTCTTGTAATCTGATTTTTTTTCATAAAGCGAACTTCACTTTTGATGTACCATGCATATAGACCCAACTTAATTGGCCGAACCACGAAAATTCTTGTTTGTTCTTCTTGAGTGTGATTGTTAATCTTGTGTGCTTCATAATTGAGAATTATCGATTCCCACAATATGGCCACGTAAATTAGACTTAACCAAACTTAAAGAAAGCAGATTACACACGGTAAAAAAGACAAGGAAAAGAAAAAAAGTGCAAAATGGGCAAACTAAAGCCTTCATTGCACCAGCATTTTGAAAGCTTCCGTATCCCAAAGATCAATACCAATTTTTCTTTCCAAACTATTGTAATGGCCATCTATGCCCTGCAATACTAACAACAAACACTCTAGAGGGGGTGAATAGAGTAATAGCAATAATCGTGTAATTAAAAATTAAAATTATAAATGCGGAATCATAAATGCAAAAGGAATTTAAACAACACAATCAAGCAAACGCTAACACAGATTTTACCATGCTTCCCCAACTTGGTTACATCCACACATACCAAATATTCACTATAATCCTACACAAAGTAGTGAATACAATCTCACACAGAGGATTTGTTCTCTCTCACAGAAAGAACCTAACTCTCACACAGAGAGTACTTAACCAACCCTACACAATGGTTAACCACTCACACAGAGATGAACTAGCTCACAAAGAAAGCTAGGGTTTCAAGAATACAAATGAAACAAATTACGCTTACATCTGCCTTGAGATGAACTTACTCAATATGAAGATGAATGCATGGAAGAGGATCTGCAAGTGATGAGATGAGCTTTGATGTACTTGGATGATTTTCCTTGACATAGTTTCAATGTATGAAGAGAATTGGAGCTCTAAGAGGGAAATGGGAGATTAGAAATGTGGCTTAATGATCCTTAATGCTCTTCAATAGTTCCAAGAGTTCTAAATGAACTAAGCTCATTCATATTTATAAGAAGCCCCAAAACCCCCAAAACCCCAAGGAAAAAAGCCAAGAGAGAAAAGCTGCAACAGCTAGAATCTGAGATTTTTCGGCATCGACAGGCGAGTGTAAAAGGATTGGTAGTCGACTGATCAACAGCCAAATTTTTCCCAACTGCTATAATCTGAGCCAGTACAGGCAACTGTAGAAGACTACACTGATGCTTGTAAAGACTTCGTTAGACGATTATACAATGTACAGGCACCTGTAAAGACTTCGTTAGACGATTGTCACATGGGATGGACTGGAGCTGAGAAAATGCAACTTGCGCACTTATTCATTCAGACGACTGACGAGCAAAGTCCAAGCGCCTGAATAATGACAGGCAACTGTAAACTCTACATCAGTCGACTGACACAAGCTGGAGAGATGTCGAGAGATGATAAATTACGCACTTTGGTACACAGACGGTTGACGAACAATATCCAGGCGCCTGATGAAAGACATGGCCTATCAAATGAACTTCGGTCGCCTGCTCGAAAAGATCAAGAAAGAGTTAATAAATATTTGACTTGAGTTGTGCACAACAGTCGGCTGTAGAAGGCTGGCCAGACGCCTGGAATCACCCAGTCGCCTATCCTGCCTTCAGAAGTCGCCTGTTGGAGGGCCATAGACTCCAACTGAGTCTTTTGGCAAAGTGAACCTATTGGGTTGGATTCTATGATAATCCTAATGCTCACTAAGATGGTAAATGCATATAAATGAATGAGTAGACCATCTATCAAGGTATTACAAGATCTTATGACTCAAAAGAGAAAATCAATTAAATGAAATATTACATGGATTACAATTGCTTTCCATAGAGTGTAATCTTCAAGCTCTTGATGCCTTGATGCTCCCAACCATTTTCCAAGCTTTGGCACCTCTTGATGAGCTTCTATTCATCAAGATTCAAGCTTTAGCTATGCTTCTCTTGATGTCCATCATTACACAAAGCTATTAGTCTCCAAATCATGATATTCTTCATTTGATAATCATGAGACTAAACCATGCGAGTCATTAGCAACAACATAATGTTGTGATCATGGTTTAAGATTTCGCCTGATACATACTGGTATCGGGTGTTTCGTCCCGGTTTCGGCCCTAACCGGAACGAAACCGACCAGTGTGTTTCGGTTTCGGCCAGAACGTTGTCGTTCCGGCCGGTTTCGGATGAGACCGGCCGGAACGGCAACGTTCCGGCCGATACCCAAGAAGGAAAAGAAGAAGAATGGAGATAGAGAAGAGGAAGATCAAGAAAAGAAGAATCGGCAGTAACTCTGTTCAAAATCTTTTTAAAAAATCTGAAAAAAGTAGAGAATAAGAAGAGGAGGAAGAGGAAGAGGGACTTACCTCGGCCTAGGCGCCGCCTCAACCTTCAAGCCTCCTGCCGCATCAAGCTAGCGCCCACACCGCCTCAAGCTAACACCCACGCCACCTTCGCTTTTTCTGTCGAGTCGAGTGGGCAAGATGCATGAGAAAGCCATACGCCCTTTATAAACTTTCAGGAAAACTTGTAAATAAAGGTACATGTTTAGCAAAATGTGTACGGGACAAGCAGCAACACAAGCCACTAAGTGACAAACTTGTAAATAAAGTCAATGTGTAAGTTAAAGTGACTAGCAGAATGTGTATATAAAAGTAAGCAAATGTAAAGAAAGCAGTACAACTTGTAAATAATAAATAAATGTAATACGTTTAGCAAAATGTGTATGTGACTAACAGATCTAAGCCACTAGGCAAACTTGAAAATAAATGTAATACATTTAGCAAAATGAGTATGTGACTAGCAGCACTAATATGCAAACTTGTAAATAAATGCAATATGTTTAGCAAAATGATTTTTGGAACCTTTTTATAGTATTGATATTTTAGTAGTAGATAGTATTTGATAGGTATTTAAGTATTTAAAACTACCGATACGGACAAACCAAAACTTACTTCCAAAACCACCGAAACGGACGATACCGATACTGAAACCCAAATTTTCGAAAGACCGAAACCGAAACCGCTACTGCGAGACCTAAAACCTTGGTTGTGATCATCATCAAAATAATATTGGTCTAAAACACCAATACCTAATAATCTTCCCCTTTTGATGATGACACACATTATGTAAAACATAAATAATTAAAGCACAATGCTAATGAGCTCCTCCTACTTATATGCACCAATTATAAAATGATAGATAACCAATTGTAAATAATTAAGAACAATAATGACATATAGTAGGCATTGATTACAAAATTTCTCCCCATAAATGATATGATATATCTCGCTCCCCCCCCTAAAAGATATGATTTACATAATCCATCTCTCCCCCTTGTCTTTGTTAAAAAGGTGGACGTCAAACATACAAGAAGTGACTCTTGTCATTGATTCCAATTAAAAATGTGACAACATGCAAAAGATAAAGAGATGTATGATACCAAATGTAAAAATTTAGTGGGTATCAATCACTATCCATGCTCCCCTAGATCATAGAAATAGTCAAATTGTTGACTTCTAGGATCATACCAATTGTAAAAGAAACATCTTTACCAATTGATAAACATAATACTTGGAATCATGGGCCTAAAATGTATCAAAGCATAGATATAAAAAATCAAACATCATTGATACAAATGACATTGCCAAAACAAAATATAAAATGAAACATGTTGGCAACATCAATTGGGTGAGTTTGAGACCATAATAACTAATTGTAAACAATGTAAACAATGATCTTAAACATAAACCCACAATGAGAGTAAAAATATGTTTTAAAAATAATTTTAAACATACTAAACATATTAACTCCCACATTGTCATACACATGGTTCAAAGTCTGCATGTATGACAATGTATTCCCCAAGATCCCAATTTTCATGAAAAACATAATTTGAAAAAGTTTTCAAAATCATGAAAGACCAAACTCAATCAATGGGTATGCTAAGAATAAACATTAAGCATAATACACATGCAATATGCACATGTGTGAGAGACCTAAACATTCGGGAACCAAACCCAAGAAGAGTTTGATTTTCTAATGTAATCATATGGGGGTGATCACATCCCTAACTAATGAGTTAATGTAACTATCCCTCTCTTGCCCACTAACCTTAGTGGGAATACAAAGACGCAAGGATTTTCTAGGCAAGGGTTTTGCATTTGCAAGAGGGGTGGATGTGACATGCTTAGGTGTAGAAAATATTTTCTTGGCATGCAAAGAATGAGGATTTTGCTTCTTAGCAAAAAAATGAAAGATTTTCATTTTTCCTCATCACATTGTGATTTACATGCTTCTTGTTAGTGTTATTGTTATACAAGAAAGCATGATGATTCTTCTTAGGTGCTTTAGCAATATTTCTGGAATTTGCACCATAAAAGAATTAGAGGTGGGTTTGGTCACCACTTTTGGAATGTATCTAAAACCTCCTCTATGGCTTGCCAGATGATTTCCAATAGAATGTATAAAGCTTATGAGCTTTTAGGATTCCTATTCGCATTTCAACGCAAGTTGAATGCGAGATTCTAAGCTAAGATTTTAATTTACCAATTTTTCATTAATCATGCTCAAATCCTTGAGAGAGATGTGGGTCTTTCTCACTAGTGTCACAAACATGCAAAGCATCATTATTATTTACACTTGTAGATTCTAATCCATACATCCTACTCATAACATTCTTCAATTTAGCTTTCAATTTAGTATATGAGTCAATGCACTTACTTGCCCCATTGGAGACCACAATGTAACGATACTCAAGCTCCTCGTAAGATAGCTTTGGCTCCTCCTCAACTTCATCATCTTCCTCCTCGTTAGAGCTTGACAAAGACTCTTCCCCTTTTGCCATGAAGCACATTTCTTCGTTAGGGTTGAACCACGCATCCACCTCTTCATCACTTGAGCTTGAAGAGATATCATCGAAAGCGGCAAAGCACATGTAGGCAACCTCCTTGTCATCTTCCTCTTCATCACTTGATGTGTCATCATCCAAGTCATCAAATGTGCCGACAAGCCCCTTCTTTTGGTACTTGAATTTCGACTTCCATTTCCAATGTTTCGTCCATTTCCATTTGTAAAATTCTTTGGAGGGTTTGGAAGATCATTCGGTAGAGAGATGACATTTTCCTCTACAATTGAAGCAAAATTGAATTGTTAGATTTAAAGACAAACTTTAAAGAAGATTTACTTTGCTTGCCCTAGAGGAATGCTTCGAATTGCATGCAAGCTCCATGAAATCATTATCGCCAGCCCCACCTTCTCCATATTCTTCACTCGAAACTTCTCGATGGAATTTCTTCCTCCACTCGATTGGCTCCTTCACTGCATGGAATGCAATCCCCTTTTTCTTTTCCGGCTTCTCGGGCTTGGTTGGTTGAATCTCCTTTTCGTGTTGAAGTTTGACTTCACACGCCATGAGATTCCCAATGCACTCTCAACGGTGTATTTGGACATGTCATTTGATTCCAAAATACCGTTGGCCTTTGACTCCCATTGGGGTGTAAGAGAGTCAATGATCTTCTCCACACGATCCTCTTGGAAAATCACCTTCCCAAGTCCTTCCAAAGCGTTCACAATATCCGTGAACTTTGTGAACATTTCCGAGATGCTTTCTCCTTCCTGGATCTTAAACATTTCATATTTAGATCTAAACATATTTTGTTTAGATTTCTTTACCTTTGAAGTCCCTTCATAAGAAATCTCCAATGTATGCCAAACCTCGTTAGCCGTTTTGCACATGGAGATGCGGTTGAACTCATTTGAAGTGAGGACGCAATGAGATGCGTTCATAGCCCTCGCATTGTATTTGATAGAGTCCTTCTCCGCCTTTGTCCTTGAAAGCGTTGGTGTAGTAGGCTTCTCAAAGGGCGACTCCGTGATGTCCCATAGGTCTTAACCCTCCAAGTAAATCATCTTGATCTTCCAACTTGGATAATTTGTTCTGTTGAAGAGCGGAGGTCGAACGGTTGATAGACCTTCTTCATGAGACATGGATAAATCATTGAATGCCATCGTTGTTGTATGCTTAACCTCGCTCCGATACCAATTGTAAGGACTGTCTATGCCTTGCAATACTAACAACAAATACTCTAGAGGGTGTGAATAGAGTAATACCAATAATCGTGTAATTAAAAATTAAACTAACAAATGCGGAATTATAAACGCAAAAGAAATTTAAACAACACAATCAAGCAAACGCTAACACACAGATTTTACCCTGGTTTCCCAACTTAGTTACATCCAGCCACACCAAATATTCATTATAATCCTACACAAGTTAGTGAATACAATCTCACACAGAGATACCTCACACAGAGGATTTGTTCTCTCACACAGAAAGAACCTAACTCTCACACTAACTCTCACACCGAGAGTACTCAATCAACCCTACACAAGGGTTAACCTCTCACACAGAGAGGAACTAGCGCTCACAAAGAAAGCTAGGGTTTCAAGAATACAAATGAAACAAATTTTTCTTACCTATGCCTTGAGATGAACTTACTTAATATGAAGATGAAGGCATGTAAGAGGATCTCCAAGTGATGAGATGCGCTTTGATGCACTTGGATGATTTCCCTTGATATAGCTTCAATATATGAAGAGAATTAGAGCTCTAAGAGGGAAATAAAAGATTAGAAATGTAGCTTAATGATCCTTAATGATCTTCAATAGTTCCAAGAGTTCTAAATGAACTAAGCACATTCCTATTTATAAGAAGCCCCATAAACCCCATAAAACTCAAGGAAAAAGTCAAGAGAGAAAAGCTGCAACGGCTAGAATCTAGGATTTTTCGGCATCGACAGGCGACTGTAAAAGGATCGACAGTCGACTGATCAACGGCTAGATTTTTTCTAACGGCTATAATCTGAGCCAGGACAGGCGACTGTAGAAGGCTACACAGGTGCATGTACAATGTGTATGCGCCTGTAAAGACTTCGTCAGGCGACTGTCACATTGGATGGACTGGAGCTGAGAAAATGCAACTTACACACTTGTGCATTCAGACGACTGACGAGCAGAGTCCATGCACCTGAATAATGACAGACAACTGTAAACTCTACATCAGTCGACGGACACACAAGCTGGAGAGATGCCGAGAAATGACAAGTTACGTACTTTGGTACACAGACGATTGAAGAATAATATCCAGGCGCCTGATGAGAGACATACGTCTGTCAAATGAACTTCAGTCGCCTGCTCCAAAAGCTCGAGAAAGAGTCAATAAATATTTGACTTGAGCTGTGCACAACAATTGGCTATAGAAGGCTGGCCAGGCGCCTGAAATCACCCAGTCGCTTGGCATGCCTTCAGCAGTCGTCTGTTGGAGAGCCATAGACTCCATTGAGTCTTTTGGCAAGGTGAACCTACTGGGTTGGATTCTATGATAATCCTAAGGCTCACTAAGATGGTAAATGCATATGCATGAATGAGTAGACCATCTATCAAGGCATTACAAGAACATGTGACTCAAAAAGAGAAGCAATTAAATGAAATATTATATGGATTACAATTGCTTTTCTTAGAGTCTAATCTTTAAGCTCTTGATGCCTTGATGCTCCCCGCCATCTTCCAAACTTTGGCACCTCTTAATGAGCTACCATTCATCAAGATCCAAGCTTTGGCTTACTCCTCTTGATGTCCATCCTTACACTAAGCTATTAGTCTCCAAATCATGATATTCTTCATTTGATAATTATAAGACTAAAACATGTTAGTCATTAGCAACAACATAATGTTGTGATCATCATCAAAATAATATTAGTCTAAAACACCAATACCTAACAACTATATCTCATTCTTGATAACTTTTAAGCCATTTAATTCCTAATAACTTTTTGAGTAAGAGCATCGATTAAAGAGTTGCAAAACTTGCCACCAATATTATACATGTAAAGGTACAAATCATTCCAATCTTATGTTGGAACTATATAGTTATCAATGTATGTGCATAATACATCACTGAACCGAAACTCAACATAAAGAAATATTAAGAAGGGTAGGCTCTCCTATCAAGTAGTAGAAGCTTTTTTTTGCTTAACCCCCCCAACACAGTACTCTCATAATAGGAACTTCTTCACAGAACATCTATGCTTGTAGGATTGAAGTCCCCACGGATGACATATATCCCCAGCAATGTTAATATTTGATATAAGCTGGTGTGATATGTGTTGGGATTGAGATGACAAACCAAACAAATACCTCACACAAGATCGTGAATTAATAATCAAAGGTTAATTACAATTCTCCGCTCCTGAACCAATTTCACAACAATATCTGTTGGATATGGATGACGTTTGTACACCCTTGTAAGGGATGTACGAGGGAATACGGACCTCGAACGTCGCGTACACGAAGTCGTGTGCAAAAGGAATCTGTTCCCTTGCAGAGAGGATCTCTAGATAAGTGGGAAAGTCGCATTATATGTGCATAAGTGCATGCGACATATGGCTAATAAAGGGGTAATATCTTAAGCTTATGTTGTACCATGCATATGGTACAACTTAAGCTTATAATGTGCCATGTATGATGGTACACCTTAGTTAAATTGTTCCAAAGGAACAATTACTCCTAAAATAACTACCTTGGGGGCTATAAATAAGACCCAAGGGTTAGCCATTTTCTTACACTTTTGCATGGTATTCTTGCCTTGCATTTCATTCTAGCGAAGCTCTGCCGAAATCATTCCTCTCTCTTTATCCAAGTTCTTAATCTAAAAGTAGAGATTTAGATTGTGGATTTAGTAGCCTTACTCCGTTCGTGAGAAGACTCGATCCGTCGTGGCGAATCCGAAGGCGAAGTTCCGAGACTACCGTACCGCATACGCAAGCGTAAGTCTCAACTTCATTTATCGATCCTAACGCTGTTTTGACAAGATCCTACATTGGTATCAGAGCCATACGGGTTCGCCCCGGTCAAAACCACCGCCACGTCGAACCGATGAACGAGGCGTTGTCTTTTTCACGGATGGGTATCCTACCATTACAGATATGGTAGGAACGCTTCGTGACGGAGAGAACGCAGCGGTTGTTCTTTTCACGTTAGGGTCTCCTATCATTACGGATATGGTAGGAACTCTCCGTGACGGGAAGAACCAACCGTTCATATCGTCAAGCTCGCTCTCTTCATGGATGCTGAGTCTCCATTCATAGGGAATGTGAACTCTCTTCATGTGGAGCGTGTAGTTACGAACTTTAAAGTGTGTTATTTTTCATTTTTGGCACACGGCCATTAGAGAATAACCACTTTCTCGACGAACGGGTGCTTCATCGACGAACGGGTGCTTCATCGAGGAAGATGATGGTAGTTATCTACATCGGAGAAGATGACTTTTGGTGCATGATCACCATGGCCAAATGGGCTATGAAGGCAACGCACCCCCCTTCCCATGCGAAGGGGCTTGGCTACGGCCAATAACCACCACGGCCACCGCTCCGGCGTGGATGTGCGGCAACCCCATATAAGGGGGTGGCCGGCCATGGCCATATGGGCCATGGCCGGCCATGGCCAAATGGCCATGGTCCGGCAATGGCCGGCCATGGTCCGGCCATGGCCGTGGCCAAGGCCAGGCCTGGCCGAGGCCAGGCCAGGGCCAAGGGGCCCTGGCCGGCCTCGGCCAAGGCTAGGGGCCGGCCTGGCCGGCCCTGGCAGTGGCCAGGGCCAATGCCCTGGCCTCGGCCAGGGCCTGGCCGGCCTTGGCCGGCCTCGGCCAGGGCCCCTGGCCGGTCAGGGCAGAGGCCCTGGCCGGCCCTTGGCCAGCCTCGGCCAGGGCAGAGGCCCTGGCCGGGAGAAGTTTCAGACCATTATCATTGGTCGACCAATTCGGGTGTTTTGGTCGACCAATTCGGCAAAAGGCCTTGGTCGAACATGAACATGCCGACTAGCCCATACGGGGCCAAACGACAGTCGTATGCGCCAAAATTCTCTCATACGGGGGGAAACGCCTGGATCCATACGGGAGCCGGCGACGATAGTTTGCAGAAAAATTCCCAAAAGGGGGATCCGACCTTGGCACGGCTACGGCTCATTCCCGACAAATGGTCAGGAAGTGCCGAATATTTCACTAGTATCATAAGGGTACTAAGTTGAAATATACATTTTTTTTGAAAAATACGTTTTTCATACGTTTTGAAAAATACGTTTTCAAAAACGCTTTTTCGCTGCGAAGTACTATAAGAGTACTAACATTTGATAAAGTGAGGGAGAAATATCGAAAGTTACTCTAGATGGTGATTGGAAACATAGTGACCTTTCCTATTCTAGAGTAACATCTTCAATATTTTTCGAAAGTAACTTATCAAATTATAAATATCATTCCAAGTGGGAGTTGAAATTAGAACTATCCAAATGGGATATTCTATTATCACTTCAAATGGGAATTGTATTTTAAGAATTTTTCAATGCAATTTTTTTGATCAAACCTTTGGTTTTGTGTCTTTTGCAGCATTTTAAAAGTAAAATGTCTTCCGCTTCAAAGAATATCGTCGCTGAGTTAAACAGAGGTGAAAAACTCAACGGCGATAATTACAAACTTTGGTCCATCAAGATACAATACGTTCTAGAGGAGCAAGAAGTGCTCGAAACTCTAAAGAACGTTATGATTGAACCCGAGTTGGGCACTACGGCCCAACACCGACGAGACAACGAAGCTTTTGATGCTTGGTCTCGGAAGAACAAGATAGCGCGCATTACGTTATTAAGCAGTATGGCTGATGACATAATGCGCATCTTCCGAGAACATGACCTAGCCATGGGCATATGGTCCAAGCTAGAAGAGAAGTTCGGTGGCACATCGGTGTCCAAACTTCGCGCCTTAACTATAAGGTTCGATTCATATAAGAAACGTCCAGATCATTCCATGGGGAAACATCTGCGACATATGGCGAACCTTATCTCGGAGTTAAAAGACGCAGGTCATGTGCTCACTGATGAGCAACAAATCCAAGCAGTTATGCGTTCCCTACCAAATGGGTGGGACCAAATGAAGATGCATCTCACTCACAATGAGAGCATCAAGACCTTCAGCGATGTTTCCAAGCACCTCGAATTAGAGGAAGAGTGGCTTGCGGCTGCCAAGCCAAGTGCAGAAGTGCACATGGTTGCTAGTTCCTCACACGGGAGAAAGAAACGGAAAGATCGTTCGAAGTTCACTAACGAACATAATAAGCAACCTGAGTCTACCAAGAAACCCAAACATAAGGGTGGGCACAAGAAATGGCACAAGAAGAAAGACTTGAAGAGGATCAAGTGCTTCAAGTGCAACAAGCTCGGTCACTATGCTCGTTCGTGTACGAGTGGAGGCGACGAGGTAACTTGTAAATATACTAGTTACATATGTGTTTCTAGTTCAATATTTCTTGTGGAATCTAATCCATTTTGGATAATTGATTCAGGTGCCACCGACCACATAGCAAGGGACAGACGGTCCTTCGTGGAGTATCACCGGATACCCCAAGGAACGAAGTGGATCTATGTAGGAAACAACACACGTGTTGAAGTGAAAGGCGTTGGGACTTGCAAGCTAGTCTTGGACAACGGCCGCACTCTCCTACTTCATGATGTCCTCTTCGCTCCAGATATTCGAAGGAATATAATTTCTGTGGTCGTATTAATGGGTCTTGGCTATAACTGGTTTTTTCATAATTGTAATGTGGACTTAAGTTGTAATAATACTCTTATTGGTACTGGGTTTGTATTTAAAGGATTTATTGTAATGAGTACAATGTATGATTCCTCATGTAATGAAAATTTCCTTATTGCAAATTCTAAGACTTATGAGTCTGATGTGATTTGTTGGCATGCAAGGCTTGGTCATATTGGACCAACGCGTATGGATAGACTTGCCAAACGTGGCCTTCTATCCAATGTTTCAAAGGTTGAAATGTCGACTTGCGAACATTGCCTTGTGGGGAAATCTTGTCGCAAGCCGTTTGGAACCGGCACAAGGGCCGAGGTTCCATTACAGCTTATCCATTCGGACATATGTGGTCCAATGAATGTCAAGACAAGACGCGGAAAATCCTATTTCATCAGTTTTATTGATGATTTCACCCGATTCGGACATATCTATTTGATATCCCACAAAAGTGAAGCTTTGGCTTGCTTTAAAAACTATATGAGTTTAGTGGAGAATCAATTAGATCGCAAGATTAAGGTCTTGCGAACCGATATGGGCGGTGAATATCAATCAACAAGTTTTAAGGAACTTTGTGATGAAAAAGGCATAGTACATCAGGTAACTATGCCTTATACTCCTCAACAAAACGGTGTTGCAGAAAGGAGAAATAGGACTTTAATGGAAATGGTCCGTTCAATGATGGCGCAAGCTAACTTGCCAATCACCTTTTGGGGTGATGCATTATTGACGGCCTCTTTCATTTTAAACCGCGTACCCTCGAAATCAGTTAGCTCCACTCCTTATGAGTTGTGGAACCAAAGGTCTCCTGACTTAAACATTTTGAAACCTTGGGGTTGTGCATCCTACGCACATATTTCCTCCCATAAGTATGGCAAACTTGGGCCAAGGGGAAGGAAATGTATCTTTATACGATACGCAGAAAACTCCAAAGGTTATGTTTTTGTTAGTCAGGAAGACAATGGTGGGCTAATTGAGTTTGAGTCGAGGGATGTCACTTTCTTGGAAAACGAGTTTCCAAGACCGGGCGAGATAAGTCAGGACTTATCTCTATTTGAGATTTATGATCAAGAAGGATTACCTCATTCGAGTGGGAGAATTCTTGGTGAAAACGAAAATACGTTTCAACCTTCACCAATGGATTATACGAATGACGATTATCCTATTCCATACGGGAATAATGATCCAAGTGGGAGCAATTCTAACGACATTCCAAGTGGGAGTGATATTAGAATTGATCTAAATTCGAGTCAACAAGGACTTGAAGAATCTCAAATACGACGTAGTAGTCGTACAAGGTTGGCTCCTCTAAGATTTGAGGATGAATTTCCGCAAACCTTTATGACTTTACTACAAGAAGATGACGAGCCGGCTACTTTCAAACAGGCCGTATCTTGCCCTGCTAAAGACAAATGGATGGAAGCGATGCAAGAGGAGTTAGAATCCATGAAAGTTAACCAAGTCTGGGACTTAGTTGACTTACCCAGAGGACGTAGAGCTATTGGGAACAAATGGGTTCTCAAGATCAAGCATAAGGCTGATGGCTCTATTGACAGATATAAAGCTCGCCTTGTCGCGAAAGGTTTTACGCAACAGGAAGGGATAGACTACGAAGAGACCTTCTCACCTGTTGTTCGGTTTACCTCAATTCGCCTGATTCTGGCAATGGTAGCTTGCTTAGACCTCGAATTACATCAAATGGGTGTAAAGACTGCCTTTCTCAATGGAGAATTGGACGAGGAGATCTATATGGAACAACCAACGGGGTTTGTAAAAGAAGGAAACGAACATAAGGTTTGTAAACTTCTTAAATCCATATATGGTCTTAAACAATCCTCGAGGCAATGGTATATACGATTTCAAGAGGTTGTCTTATCAAATGGATTTTCCATGCTTGATGAAGATAACTGTGTATATATCAAGAGGAATAAGAACAAGTATGTTATTATGTCTCTATATGTAGATGACATTTTAATAGCCGGAAATGACAAGGGCTTTGTGATGGATATCAAGGCTTGGCTTTCATCAGTTTTTGAGATGAAAGACATGGGAGAAGCCGCATATATCCTTGGAGTTAAGATTTCAAGGAATCGTTCGAAGAAACTTCTTTCTCTTTCACATGAGACTTATATAAAGAAGGTTCTATAACGTTTTAATATGCAGGACTGCAAGTCCATTGATACTCCAATAAGCAAGTACGACAATTTATGTCTGAAATCATGTCCGAAGAACCAAAAAGAGGAGATTATGAAAAAAGTTCCATATTCCAGTGCAGTTGGTAGTCTAATGTACGCTATGATGTGTACAAGACCGGACATCTGTTTTGCCGTTGGAATGGTAAGTCGTTACCAATCCAACCCAGGGCAAGTACACTGGAAAGCGGTTAAGAGGATAATGCGGTATCTCAAAGGAACTGCAGACTTTGCTTTATGCTATCAAGGAGATGCCTTGAGGCTCGAAGGCTACACTGATGCTGATTGGGCGGGTGATCTCGATGAGCGACGATCGACCTCAGGATATGTTTTTCTACTCGGATCTGGTGCAATATCCTGGAGAAGCAAGAAACAATCCTGTATCGCACTTTCAACCATGTAAGCCGAGTTTGTAGCATTTAGCATGGCAGTCCAAGAGGCTGTTTGGCTTAGGAAGTTCTTAGACAGGCTAATTAATGCAAGTGACTCAGGTACTGTACCCATACACAGCGACAGTCAAGCATCTATAGCCTATGTCAAAGATCCGAAATTCCATTGTAAGACCAAACACATAGATATCCGCTACAAATTTGCAAAAGACTATGATAAGACCAAGAAGGTAGACATAAGGTATATATCTACGCATGAGATGATAGCGGATCCGCTTACGAAGGCGATCCCCAGAGATGTGTTTTACAAACACTTATCATCTCAAGGATTGCGTAAGAGCTGAGTCGTACCAATGTAAATTCCCATGTCTGTAAATGATCAAAATTAATAAAAGAATAAGTTCTTTTTCAAACATTGCATATGAATTTCTTGAGAAATGTTTGTGTACATTTTTGAAATCTCAGCTATACTTTCTAGTATGTCGGACAGATTGAGGTTAGCTCTCTCACATGAGCAACCGCCTTATTCTATCAGACGGATAGAATAGAGATGCGACCTGTTTGAAGTCAAAATCATCAGACGGATGATTTAGAGTCATGACTTAAACAAAATGGTCGTATGAAAGATCTGCATCATATGGATGCTTACAAAAGGATCTGAGATCTGTATCACAAGGATATTTAAAAGAGATCTCATAGGATTTTTTAATCCTATCTGTCTTATGCAGGATGAGAGTCCGGGAATATTTCATGGGTAGTAAGTGGACTCAAAAGATAGACACTGTGGTGTCTGATCTTTCATCCGTACAACATCATTAAGACATACTCTCCCTGGGAAAGGAATGATGTTGTAATACATGTTCATACCACGTATGCATTTCGACCACTGAGTTAGTAGCAATAGTGTTTGCTATTATGTGAGACTCAAAGGCCATATGGGCCTTAACTCTTACCCTCAAGGACTCCAATTGGTTCCTTTAGATTTGACGAGATGATCGCTATCTTAGCGTGTTGCTAATGGGCTATGATAATTCGGCTCGGCGGGACACGTTAGAAAAGCGAATCAAGTCAAGATCAGAAGGTTCGCAAGAAGAGGAAGATTGATTTCATATTCGCATTTGGACTTTAATGATTCAAAGCTGGCCAGCCAATTATGATCCAGATGGGATTCAATTGTTAAATATAAAGTATAAGAAATGTGAAGAAATAATCTAGGGTAAAGCATGCGTTGAACTACTCAACTTTGCACCTTCGAGGTCGTTGTGTATCTCTAACAAGTGCATAACAACAGACTCTACGCGCATGACGGTCGCACGGTCTATTTCTCGGTATGATAGATGAAAGAACTAAGAGAAAGACGTTCTCTTACAATCCCCTCAAGTGTGAGTGGGAGATGTTGGATATGGATGACGTTTGTACACCCTTGTAGGGGATGTACGAGGGAATACGGACCTCGAACGTCGCGTACACGAAGTCGTGTGCAAAAGGAATCTGTTCCCTTGCAGAGAGGATCTCTAGATAAGTGGGAAAGTCGCATTATATGTGCATAAGTGCATGCGACATATGGCTAATAAAGGGGTAATATCTTAAGCTTATGTTGTACCATGCATATGGTACAACTTAAGCTTATAATGTGCCATGTATGATGGTACACCTTAGTTAAATTGTTCCAAAGGAACAATTACTCCTAAAATAACTACCTTGGGGGCTATAAATAAGACCCAAGGGTTAGCCATTTCCTTACACTTTTGCATTGTATTCTTGCCTTGCATTTCATTCTAGCGAAGCTCTGCCGAAATCCTTCCTCTCTCTTTATCCAAGTTCTTAATCTAAAAGTAGAGATTTAGATTGTGGATTTAGTAGCCTTACTCCGTTCGTGAGAAGACTCGATCCGTCGTGGCGAATCCGAAGGCGAAGTTCCGAGACTACCGTGCCGCATACGCAAGCGTAAGTCTCAACTTCATTTATCGATCCTAACGCTGTTTTGACAGGATCCTACAATATCAATAAAATATAGATCACAGATTGAGAAAACAGGAAAGAACATACCCGACACCGAGATTTATACTTGTTGCACCAAATCGGTGTACATCCAGTTGGAGAGATCACTATCATTTCATATTAAATAAAATTATAATATCTAGGCACTTGGATTACAAAGTTTTCCACATCCAAACTTCAATTTTGAAGAATAAATACTAAGGGAGAAACTCAAAATATGGGCTCAGGATACTGTAGCTAGAGCAACCCGAGAGCCTCTTTTGAGTTTTGACGACTCGCAACAACTAGATCAATATCTCTTTCATATTTTTAACCTAAGGCTAATTAACTTATATAATCTAATAAGTTATGAACCCAAAACCCAATAAGAATTTGACCCAGATCCAAACAAAAAATTGCTCGTTGTTATAAGACTCATGTGTTTTAGTATCATTATTTTCAACAGTGTTATAAAAGACGGTTTCATTATGCGTGCGGTCTATGAGCGCATAGCGCATAAGCGGATTATGCGGTTTACGCGGTTTACGCGAAAATGAATAATTTAGTATATAAATAAGCAATAAGTTTATTTGTTTGTGTATATTAAATTAAAAAAGATAAGAATTATAGGAATAAGGAAAAAATCATATTAGCTTTTAAAAATATGGATTAATTCATACTAAAACATCAGCGCCATTAGGACGATCAATACATAAAATAACTAAAATCTAACGTCTAAAGCAATCTACACACAAAACATAACTATTTAGTTTTACATCCAAATCAAAAGCATGTCAAACATAAATATTTTAAAATTAAAAAACTGATTTTTATGTTTAACTGGTCGTGTTTCTTAACGGGTTGGGATTTTTAGTTGCCGATTATGCGCCCGCATATTCGCATATTCGGTCGCATAACATTTATGCAGTCGATTATGCGGCTGACCGCATAATTCGACCGAATATCTTAATTCTCATGCGGTCAAAGGCTGCATCCTTATATGCGGCCGCATATAACTTGTTTTAGAACACTGATTTTCAACACTCCAACTTGATACTAACACAGGCTACTACCAACACATGGGATAATATGTGTCCCAACATGTTCATAACATTCCCTTCAAACCAATCACCTTATCATATGATCAGGGCACTTAGTCGGTGAGATTCGTACTAAACATCACCAACCAGGTGTCCAACAAATCTCCTTATGAAGGTGAAACTCCAAAATCAATGTCGCAACAATCTGATCTAAAGAAAAAACAGAAGTGATCTAGTGTCTCTTCATGCCACCTTGTGATACACTAGCACTAAGCAAGCAAATTAAGTTTGAGTCATGCTCAAACTTGGACACTACAATGGCTTTATGAACATGTCAGCTGGATTCTTTTTTAAATGAATATTTTTGAGGTACATCTTTCCTTCATCCATAGCGTCTAGAAAAGACTCCATTACCTCAATATGTGTTATCCTTGAGCTGAATGTTCGTTTTTTGTCAAATAAATTGCACTTTGACTATCGCAATTCACTATCACGCTATCAAGCTTAATCCCTAAATCCAAAACCTCTTCAAATAGAGTGCTTCTTTTGCTGCATCTACCGCAACAATCAACTAGGCCTCCATAGTCAATAAAGCCACTACAACTTTGATATCCAACTACTGGCTCCATCGCCTAATGTAAATACACTAGAAATAACCCGTGAACATAGTGCACAGAGATAACAAAAAAACCCATGCACAGACTGTGGGACCCACGAACAGCGGTAAAGGAGAAGAAGATTGGATTTAAGTGTAGGAATTTTCGGAGGTAAAAATCCTAATAGCAAACAAGTAAATATGGGGGGTCAAAGGAGGAAAATGTCAATGGCAACTTGTAAATAGAAGTGGACAAATGGAGAAAAGTTTAGAGGGGTGTTGATGTGACAATGCCACATAGGACAAATGTCACATCAACATCACTCATTTGTATAAAGGATAGTCTGAGGTTAACTTTCTTATATCTTTGACACCTACAAAATCTGAGTCATAAAATCTCTTTAACTTACAACTCATATCAATTTTATCCACGTACACCAACCCATGTCTAGAAGTACTGATGGATCTGGAATTTCGGCCCACCAGGGATGTTCTTCGCAATTTTCAGATTTCTAGGGTTTTAGTAATTTTAAGTTTTAGGGGGCTTTTTATAATTTTCTTATTTTCAGTTATTATATATATGGGGCTTAGGGGTTAGAAATTCCCATGCTTGATTTAATGAGAGAAACTTCGTGGAGGTTGAGATTTCCGTCTTTTCATTGAAGAACGCAGCCCCCTCTCGAATCGACGGCTTGGAAGAAAGAGTTCCTATCGAAAGAACTCATCTTTATCGTTGTATCCCAATTATTTCAGTTTTCATCAATAAAAATCTCTCTTATCCCAATTCTTCTCATTAAAACCCTAAAAATCTCACCTTTCTTTCAAACCCTTATTTTTCTATATCAAAAACCAACAAAAATCATATCAAGTGGTATCAGATCGACATGAACCATGGCGACAACAAGATTGAATGAAAAGTTTGAAGATTTGGACGAAAAATACGATGAAGAAATTAAGGAATTGAAAAAATTCATGGAGAAACTTAAGGCATCGATCGAAGAATGATCCAAGGTGATGGATAAAAAGTTTGAAGAGGTCATGCTAGCCATACAAACCCTAACTCGAGAGATTTCTGATATGAAGACGATGAAAAGCTCAGATTTGGGCGACAATCAAAATCTCGAGCAAAAGCGGAGAAAGGGAAAGGAAAAGTGGACGAATACGTTGAGGGTTTGCTATCTGACACCGATAACTACTTCGCGAAAAAATGAGAAGATCCCACGAGCGGAGGAAACGCTAGGGGAAACCCCAGCCGTCAACTTTAGCAGCCCTGCGACCCCTTGCAAGGCCGCCTGGCTCTTGTAGACCACCTGCAAGGTCACGCTGTCCCTGAAGATAGCAGACAGAGACAGGGCCGGCTTACCCCTGTAGTCAATCTACAGGGACGCCCTGCCCTTGCAGACTTCTGCAGGGGCGCTAGGCCCCTGCAGTGTCCCTGTAGGGCTAACATGGCCCTGCAGCCACACTAAAGGGCCGTGGAGCCATGCCGATGAACCTTTCGGCCGATGGGGGCCCCGTGGTCCCCCAGCGACTTCCCGAGACATTGGCGACCCTCGCAATCATCTTCCGAAGCCCTACAACTGTGATGATTTTCAGGGTCCCCATGAACACCAGTACGCGGAAGAAAGGTGACGTCGTTCATTTCCGACATATGTGGAGGACTACGATGATGACATGGAACCCAAGGAGGACAGACGAGACTCAGACGGGGGTGATGATGATTGGGGATGCTGTAGTGATAGAGATGGAGGCCCAATGAGGGTTTGGAACGACACAGGGACAGATGTCAATATACTTACCAACCTCATTATCACAGACAGATTGAAGGGCGAGCAGATCAGGGAAATTTTGGGGTGGGCAGTAAAGTAAGGAAGTTGAATATGCCCATGTTCGAGTTGGATGATTCTTATGGCTGGATCTACAAAGCTGGGAATATTTTTCAGTGACGTGCCTAATGGAGGAACAGAAATTGGAGGCAGCCAGCATATGTTTCGAAGGGGAGGCACTCTCTTAGTTTCTCTGGAGGGAGAAGAGGAAGCATGTATGCTTATGGGAGAGCTCAATGATTGTTTGGTAGATAGGTTTCGATATACCCAGTGGGGAAGCCTACAGGAGCAGTTGATGGCGCTCAAATAGGATGGGACTATCAAGGAGTATAAAAAGAAGTTTGAGGCACTCTCAGGACGAGCCGAGAACATACCAGAGAGGACTTTGGAGGGGTGCTTCAAGAAGGGGCTCAAGCCAAACATTCGTGCAGAACTCCACATTCATCAATCTAGGGGACTGGTCAAGATGATGGACCTAGCACACAGTTGGTAAAGGATTGTGTTACAGAAGAGAGGAGGTATAGAGGAACTTGGAGTGGATCCAATCTTCACAATCAGGAACCAGTGGGGGACCAAAAGGCACAGGCAGGGGAGAACCAGTCCATTAAGGATAAAAGCGGTGAACAGGGAAAGATGACACAATACAGGCTTATGACAGAACTCAAATGAGAATTGCAGGCAAATGGGTTGTGCTTCAGCTGCAATGCAAAGTTTACCCCTAAGCATCGTTGTCGCAACCACGCACTCCAGTTGTTGATAGCACTCAAAGATGATACATTCTAAAGAGAAGAGCTAGAAGAGCTAGGAGGCAAAGAGCATCTTCACATGGAGTAGCACGCCTATGGTTTTCATGTACCACCTTGAGGACAATGTGAATTTTTCAGGGGCGGAGTAATGATGGATTTGAAATTCCGGCGTATATGGGTATTTTCGTAATTTTTGGATTTCTAGGGATTTTTTTAGTAATTTTCAGTTTTTGGGGTCTTTTGTAATTTTCTTACTTTCAGTTATTATTTATATGGGGCTTAGGGGATTAGGGATTCTCATGCTTGATTTGTGAGAAAAACTTCGTAGAGGTTGAGATTTCTCTCTTTTCATTGGAGAGCGTGCCCCCTCTCGAATCGACGGCTTGGGGGAGTGAGTTCTCTCGAAAGAGCTCATCTTTATCATTGTACACCCAAGGTTTTCATGCACCACCTTGGGGACAAAATGGTTTTTTCAGGGGTGAAGTAATGATGGATCTGGAATTTCGGTCCTCAGGAGCATTTTCGTAATTTTTGTATTTCTAGGGGGTTTGTAGTAATTTTCAGGTTAGGGGTCTTTTTGTAATTTTCTTATTTTCAGTGATTATTTATAAGTGGCTTAGAGGTTTAGAGATTCTCATGCTTAATTTTGGTGAGAGAAACTAGATTTTCCTCTTTTCATTGGAGAGCGTGGCCCCCTCTCGAATCGGCGGCTTGGAAGAGAGTTCCTCTTGAAAAAACATATCTTTATCGTTGTATCCCCTTTATTTCAATTTTCATCAATAAACATCCCTCTTTTATCCCAATTCTTCTTATCAACCAACTAAAAATCCTACCTTTTCTATCAAAACCCTAATTTCTACATCAAACCCACCAAAAGTCATATCAACTACATTTCAAGTAACGCAATACCCACTTCACGGCTTGCCAATGCTCTTCCCCGGATTAAACATATATCCACTCACAATTCCAGCCGCATGAGTTATATCTGATCTCGTATACACCATGGCAGACATTAAACAACCAACACTAGCATATAGGACTTTAGCCATGTAATCTTTATTGACTTCTTTCACCGGTGACATCTTTTTGAAAGCAAAACATGTGTATCCATGTGTAGAAACCAACTTTACATTACCATACCAAACCTAACCGATACCTTAGCCATGAATTCCTTTTGTTTACGTATCAACTCACACTTTTTTCGATCCTTGGTGGTTTCCATACCTAAAATTTTCTTTGCCGCTCCAAGATCTTTTATGTTAAACTCTTCATTCAGTTTTAACTTTAACTTTCGCACATCTACTACATTCTTAGAAGCTGCCAACATATCATCCACATACAAGAGAAACTACACACAATCACCATTTTCCATCTTCTTGAAATATACACAAGATCATTGATTCTCCTGCTGAACCCATTTCCAAGCATGAACCTATCAAATCACGTGTACCATTGTTTCAATGATTGCTCTAATCCATGCAATAATTTGTTTAATTTGCAAACATGATTCTGCATACCTACAACCATAAATCTTTTTGGCTGCTTCATATAGATTTCTTCCTCTAAATCACGATGCAAGGATGTCTTTACAGAGTTGCTCTAACACCATGTCATACACCGCAACCATAGCTAATGATATCTGAATTGAAGTATGTCGTACACCGCAACCATCAGTGTAAAAATCTCATCATACTCCCTTTCTTCGTGAATCCCCCTTCGCTGCCAACTGACCTTTGTACCTATCTCCATCTTTCACGTTGAATACACATTTGTAGCCAATAACCTTTTCTTTCCCTTTGGAAGTGGAACTACATGTTCATTCCTATGCAAGGATTTCTTCTTCCATGGTGCACATCCACTTAGAGCTTATATTTGTACCCATCATGGTTTTAGGTATCGGCAGAAACCCTAGACCCTAGGGTTTCGGCCATTTTGTCTCGGTTTCAGAGATAACCGAGACGAAACTTGCCTAAAGTTTCGGTTGCAGACGGTTCCGGATGGTTTCCGCCGGAACGTGGCCGTGGAATCAGTCGAAACCGGCCTAAACGGCCACGTTCCGGCCAAAATTGGCCGAAACCGACTGAAACGACCACGTTTCGGCAAAAACTGGCCTAAAGTTTCGATTCCAGACGGTTTCGGCCAGAACGTGGCCGTTGCGGACGGTTTCGACCGGAACCGGCCGGAACAGCCACATTTCGGTCGAAACCAAAGAAGAAAAAATAAGAAGAGAGAAAGAGGTCGAAACTGTCCGCAACGGCCACATTTCGGTCGAAACCATAGAAGAAAAAATAAGAAGCGAGAAAGAGGAAGAGGAAGCACATCACATCATGAATAAAAAATGAAAAAATCACATCAAGTACTACAGTAAAGAAGAAGAAAAAACCTATCAAGTACTACAGTAAAAAAGAAGAAAAAGAAAAGGAAGCGGAAGCGGAAGGGAAGAAGAAGATAGAGAAAGAAACTTACCCCTCGAGTGCCTCCCACCTCACGTCGCTCGCCGCCTCCCTGAAGAAGAAGGGATGGGTGCGGTGCTGCCAGTCACATAGCCCTAATCTAATGGGTGCTGCTAGTCACATATACATTTTTATTAAACATATTGCATTTATTTACTAGTTTGTCATTGTCTTTTACAATTTTAATGGCAAACTTGTAAATGATGCAATATGTTTAACAAAATGTGTGTGACTAACAATACCAAGAGTTGCTATGCAAACAGACCTTTTTGCTCAGTTCACATTAGTTGCTATACGAATAGACCGTTTTGCTCAGTTCGCTGAACTATGAACTGAGCAAAAAGGTCTATTAGCATAGCAACTCTTATACTAGTGGTGTGAACTAAGCAAAAAGTTCTGTTCGCAAAGCAACTCTCATAAGTTCTGTTCGCATAACACCTTCCCTAGTGTAAATTGAAAATTGATATTAATATTTACAAGTTTGACATAGTATATATTTTACAAAATATGTATTTCTAATTCTTTTATAGTATTATATAAATTTGTAAATACGTATTATTATTCAAATTTGATAGTTTTTGATAGTATTGTTTAATACTTTAGTTTTTAAGTATTTGATACTTTAGTATTTAAGAGTATTTGATATTATTTGATATGTTTTAAGTATATGAAACTACCGATACGGACGAAACGAAACTTACATCCGAACTCACCGAAACCGGTGATACCGATACCGAAATCTAAATTTTCAGAGAAACGAAACAAAGACCGAAACCGCAACCTAAAACCTTGGTACTCATAGCTTCTTCAAAGTTTATTGGAATGTTAAGCACATGTAATGCATAGTCCATTTGCGTATCAAAACTCAAATTGGCAAAATCATCATAACCATAGTAAACTTGAGGCTTTATAGTGTGACGACCCACTCAGATAGCAATTGAATCATCAATAATATTTATAGGACTCTCATCTCGACTAGAACTACCATTGTTGCTTTCACTGTCACTTCTGTTCGTATCTGATTCTTGTAAACTATCAATAGAATCACTCTCAATTATCGCATGCTTGCCAACACTTTGCTTAAACCCGTGAGAAGGGATCACATGCTCCACATCTTTTGGTACATCGCTAGTCTGGTTAACCTCCGTGGAACCAACTACTTTCCCTTTCAACATGTCTGACTCATCGAAAGTAACATGTCTACTCACTAATATCTTCTTTTCTTCCGGACACCAAACTCTATAACCCTCCATACCATCTGTCTAACCCAGTACCATATGTTTTCTTGCCCTCGGCTCAAGATTGGGCTACCAAAAATCCAAATATAATCTACAGAAATAAGCTTTCCCTTCCATATTTCTTTTAGAATTATGTCATTGATGATGGAATTCTATTGATCAAGTGAGTAGAAATTGCCTCAGCTCGAAATCGAATGAAATCCACAAGCATCTTGCGTTCTCCAATAAAATTTTGTTCATACTCTCTGCTACTCCATTAGACTGTAGATAACCTAGTATAGTGGAGTGCCCTTAAATCATATACTGGCAACAATAATATAAAATTCTTGAGACACATTGTCGTCCATTGTCAGATCTCAATACCTTTAAAGTTCTTCATATCTCATTCTCTACTAGGGCCTTCCAAAAACTTTTCAAACACGTCTGATTTGGATTTCATTACATACATCCATAATTTTCTAGAAAAATCATCAATGAATGATACAAAGTATCTGGCACCCCCTAGTGACACGATTGGTGCGGGACCCCAAACATTAGTATGCATACTTAAGGATGTCTCTTGTGGCATGCTTCCATTCACCAAATATCACCTTTGTTTGCTTCCCAAGAACACATTCCTCGCAAAATTTCAGCTTCTCAAAGTCACTCATTTAATTAGATTCTACTTCTTCAAAACTTCTAAGCTTTTCTTCCCAACATGCATAAGCTTGAGATGCCATAAGCGGGTCAAATCCGCATCATGTGAACTCTCCACTCCAACACTAAAATCACCTATGATTGTTGTCTCCTTAATAAAGTATATGTCCTCAACCTTAGCTCCTTTCATCACAATTATCGACCCTTTAGAGACCATCATCGTCTCCTTTTCAATAATAATGCTACAACCCAAAGCATCAATGCTCCCAATGATAATAAAGATTTCCTCAAAACAAGAACATGCCGAACATTCGTGAGTGTACGAATCACACCATCAAACATCTTAATCTATACTATACCAATGTCTGTATGTAGACAACATCATTTCCTATAAGAATTGAACATCCTCTACAATCATATGTAGTGAAGCAACTCATATTTGGCGCCATATAAAAGAATACCTTAGAATCTCTAATCCATACATGATTCCTAAACTCTGATGATCAAGCAGTCAATATATCAAACTTACCATCTCCACTCTCCTCCATCTTATCTACTGCAACTGATGAAGAAGCCGGTGTCTCCGTTTTATCCTTCTTTTTCTCTAGGCATTCATTCTTCCAGTGCCCAATTTTCTTGCAAAATAAAACATACCTCTAAGCTTCCACTTTGACCTACACATGTTTCCTTGTTTCTTGCTCTTTAGAACGCCATCTGTCATTGTTGCCATCTTTTATATCACCTCTTCCTCTCTCACATATAGCAAACAACCATTTTTACTATCTAACTTTTCACGCACACCAACCACTGCCATCCGGTCTTGCAACTTCTCACTATGAATGCCTACTTTGACTCCTCAAGACTCAATATATCACGACTATAAATTATTGTGTTAACAAATATTGTATACCTCTCTGGCAAAGATAGAAGTGGCATGATTGCATCATGCTCCTCCTCTATATTCAACACAATCGTCGTCATCTTCATCACAAGCCCATTGAAGGTATCTAATTGATCTTTCAATGAAGTATCACCCCTCATCTTAAATGTGAACCCCCATCTTAAATGTGAAGAATGTCTTCGGCATATAAGCAACCTATCGGTCGGTGATTTTTTCAAATAAAGCTTTTCTAAGCTTCTCACATAAGGCCTTTTGTTTCAGAGTGTTTTCTCACTACAGAAGCGTTGACCGCGGACTGCCCGATCAACGTGGTCAAGGGGCCGATTTGGGTCCCTTGGGTGCGTCGAGCACGTGTAGACGCGACGCAAATCAGAGATGCAGTCGACGCAGAGCTCGTCAGCTGGGCCGGGTCTGGATCCTCGGCCTCAGGGGGGCTGAGGGGAAGCCTCGGCCCGGTGTGAGGTGCTCGGCCACGGACGGTCGGGCGACGAGGGGTAGCCTCGGTCGCCTTGGCTCGGCGAGGGGTGGCCTCGGCAGAGCGACATCCTCGTGGTGGAGGAGACGAACGGGCTCGGGGACGTGGGCGCTCGGCTCCGGTTGGAAGGACGCTGAGGGGTAGCCTCGGCGTCGCTGGATCTCTTGGACCGGTGGGGTCGGCCGATGGCGGGTTCGCTCGGGCGGGAAGGCGCGACTCCGTTCTTTGGCGGGCTGAGGGGTAGCCTCGGCGTGACGACGGCCTCCGGGATCGGTTGAAGGCGGAGTCGCTCATCGCGGGACGCGCGGATCCTCGCGTCGGCTCGGCGAGGGGTAGCCTCGACAGAGCGACATCCTCGTGGTGGAGGAGACGAATGGGCTCGGGGACGTGGGCGCTCGGCTCCGGTTGGAAGGACGCTGAGGGGTAGCCTCGGCGTCGCTGGATCTCCTGGACCTGAATAGACGAGGGAGCTCGTCAGGGGGGTCGAACCTTGGTTCCGACCAATTCCCCTCCGATGCCTAAGTCAGAACGGATCTGTGTAGGAGCTCGGTGGGATCGAGTATGGCTCGCGGAGAGACCGATACCCGAGTCCTCAAGCCGAGCTTTGGAGGAAGAATATCATAGGTGGAAGGAGTAATAGTGATAGTATACGGTACCCTGGTTGTAGATCGCAAAGATCCGGTCCCTTTCAAATGACGCCCGCCCCCTCCTCATATAGACGAATCATGTTCATAATGTGCCATGACGTGACATCATGGCCGCCATTCATGGGGTCGTGCAAATGGGGAAGTGTTGACCCCCTCTAATTGCGCCCACTTGATGACGCCATGAAGGTGGAGTCATGGCCATGAGTGATTGCCATAATTGGCGGGCCATGAAGGCCGGAGTAATGGGCATTGCGGTTGCCATAACTGGCGGGCCATAATGGCGGGGGGAGTGATGGCCATTAAGTCTGGCCATGAAGTCGAGCCTTGATGGCTAGATGGCCTTTTAAGTCGGACCATCATTGGCAAGTTATGGCCATGAAGATGGTTGCCCTGTCTGGCGGATCATGATGGTCACGGGGCGACTGCCATATTTGGCGAAGGCTTCCTCGATTTGGGCCCCGATTTCCTCCACTACAGAAGTGGGCAATCTCTTGGGCCTTCGTCGCGGGTGGAGAAACGCGACCCGCCAGTAAGATCCTTGGGCCGGAGCCCGAGGCCGTAGTTTGGCTGGTTGACTGGTCGTGGTTGACTTGGCTCCTCCGGACCCGGTCAAAATAGTCGTATCAATTGCCCCCATCTTCTGAGCTCTACCATTGTTGAGGTGGAGGTCGGGAGATGTAGTATAATGGGGAAGAAGTTGCTCTTTCTGCAGAATTTTGTCCGTCCTGCGGAGTTGGCTAGTGACGATAGATCGTCGGTCCGAGATTCGTTCGGTTGCGAGGTGAGTTGCCCCTCGGCTTACGGCCGACGAAGGAGATCCGCTCGGTGGCGAGGTGAGTTGCCCCTCGGCTTACGGCCGACGAAGGAGATCCGCTCGGTGGCGAGGGGAGTTGCCCCTCGGCTTACGGCCGACGAAGGAGATCCGCTCGGTGGCGAGGTGAGTTGCCCCTCGGCTTACGGCCGGCGAAGGAGTGATCGGCCTGCTGGGGGGTTGCCCCCAGCCCTTTGACCGATCTGTTCGTTCGGTTGCGAAGGGAGTTGCCCCTCGACTTATGGCCGATGTAGGAGTGATCGGCCTGCTGGGGGGTTGCCCCCAGCCCTTTGACCGATCTGTTCGTTCGGTTGCGAAGGGAGTTGCCCCTCGACTTATGGCCGACGAAAAGGGTGAAGACCTTGTGAAGCCTTTCGAAGATTCCATGGTGGCGCTCTGCCATTGCTTCGTCCAGATCGGTGGATGCAGGGGTTGTTCGGCAAGCGGGGACCCAGCAGCATGGTCGGAGGAGCGATCTGGGTGCTTGAACTTGGACGGGGGTGCTTCGGCCAGATCGGCTTGGCCAGGATGAGGATGACTTTGAGACAAGGTGGCTCGGAGGCTTGGAAGGGTGGTCCGACTCGTCTGGTCGGACCGGTCGGCCTCCTCTGGGGTCGGCCTCGGTCTCGGCCTGAACTGGTCGGCCTCGATCGGAGGAGCTGCTTGGATGCTCGACTGGTTCAACAGCTCCGTCGCAGTGGGGATAACTTTGTAAGCTCGACAAGGTGTCTTGGCGTTGAGACTCCGATACTTGGCAAGGTGGTCGGACTCGTCTGGTCGGCCTCCTCCTGGGTTGTTTAAACTGGTGTGGTCGGCCTCCTCTTGGACGGGTCGGCCTCATCTAGACACAGCTCCAGTTCCATTTCCAACTTTAGCTCCGGCTCCAGCTTTTGTCTGGATCCTAGCTCCAGCTCCAGCTCCGGCTCCTGCTCCAGCTCCGGCTCCAGCTCTAGCTTTTGTCTGGATCGTATCTCCAGATCCAGCTCCGGCTCCAGCTCCAGCTCCAGCTTTTGTCTGGATCCCAGCTCCGGCACCAGCTCTTGTCTGGGGTTCGCCTAAGAAGATGGCGAACTCGAGTCGATGGAAATCATGTCGGTGCTAGTTAGTTGGATGGGTACTCAGTCTCGGCCCAAAACTGGTCGGCCTCCTTTAGGCTTGGTAGGACTGGCGCCCTCGCAAGCTCGGCTGCGGCATCTCCGATGGTTCGGCTTCCCGGCGGTAGCTCGGCATGAAGGTATGGAGGCACTGTGCACGGTTGATCGGGCGGAAGTGGCTCTGCTGGGAATTGCAAGCTCGGGAGTACCACTATGCAGATCGTGGTCCTCTGAAGCCTAACAGTGGCCTCAGTGTGAGCTTGTCGAGATTCTCTCCAGGGAAAGCGAGCGTCCTGTCGAGTGCGAACCCGGAAGCCCTGCCTCCGAGCTTTGTGGGGTCGCTGCCCCAAGACCCATAACCCCAGGCAAGAGGGGGCGCATGGCCTCGGCGAGGCATGCATCCCCACTGCAAGCAAATGGGGCCAGATCCTCCTCCAACAGCAAGTTATCATTCAAGTCCTCCCCGAATGTCGATACGCCTGGAGAAATCCTCTGGATAACCGCATGCATGTCATGTCGAGACGACTGGGGATTGAGGACACGCCTAACGCCTCTAGTTTAGCTCCCAACCGAGCTCAAGTATCTCAGTAGGCTCCGCCACCGCCATATGGTGCAGCTCCGCGGCTGGTGGTTTGAGCTTATAATCAGGCGGGAGCTCGGTGACAAAATGACCATGATGATCACGAGGCTAGAGCAAGAGATGGTGTTGTCCCGCATCCGCCGCGACATTGTCGAGACCTCTTCTCCATTGAAACAATGTTGACATGGGGATCTCAGACTCGCCGAAGGCGAGGGGGCCTCGGCGTGAGCCTGGAAACTTGGCAACTCATTCAGAAGGGACCCCGAGCCTAGCTTGCTAGGTCGACCGAGAGTCTTGCTCTGGCAAGGTTTGATCGAGGCGAGGCAATGCGCCAAGCCTTTTGTGGAATTGTTCACGGTGCGAGCCTTGCATCCTGCCGTCGGAGTCCTTGAAGGCAATGGCCGCCGAAGTATTCCCTGAGGAAACAGCAAGAGAAGCAAGATGGTTTGAACAATTAATTTAATTCAAATTAATACCCTTTTCTCGTTGTTGAGCTCGCCATTCTTTCTCCTGGGGTTGAGATCCAACGATGCTGGGAGATTCAGATCGAGCTCCGGATCTGCGTTTCATTAGAGCTACAGATCCCTTCCACCAAGTAGGAGGTCGCCTCTGGATCTGAACGGATGCTCGGATCTGATTAAGAGACACGGTGTTGAGTGTGAATAGGCTTGGATACGAGCCGCGAGATGGGATGAATGAGCTTCGTTTGTCGATCCTTCATCAGCTTGAAGACGCCTTCGTTGGATCTGAGATAACCTCCAAGCTGGTTGTGTTGAGTGGGAGCACAGTTTGATCGAGGATTCGTTCGGAGGAATCCTGCCACAAAGGAGGTCTTGATTGAATGATCTCGTCGTGACCCAGCAACTAGGGTTGACAGTCGGTGAGCTTCGATTGGGTCGTCGTGAGCTTGGGCGACCCAGGGTGGCTTAGCTCCGTCTCCTCCGAGGTACGGCGGAAGAAGACCGGAACCTAGTGAGACTCTCAAATTCAGCCGGAGGTAGATCCATGCTCGTCGGAGTTTTTTCATATCGATCTGAGGTGAGTTGCAGCTCATCTAGCTCGATGAGTCGACGGGTCAGGTCTGAGGGAGCTTGAATCTGGAGGTAGAGCTCTGTCGTTCCTCGACTCAGCAGACTTCGAGCGATTGATTCATCGAACTCGGATCCGGGCATTTGCAGGCTCGATCAGAGGCAGGTCGTGGAACCCTTGACCGGTCGAGGTCGAGGTGGGAATGGTCGATCGAGAAGCATGGGGGTTCGACATCTCGCATCTCCACCGCCGTTTGAGGTATCAATCGAGCTCCGGTTTAACTGTTGAAGCTTTGATCGACCATGGATGCGCCGATCAAGTTTTGGACTGGACAGGGATGTGTCGTGGATGCAGGCTTGACCCCGCATGGCTCAGTTCAAGCTCGCCGCAGGATCGACCTCGATGTCGATTGATCGATCCGACGGGCTCGTCCTCGCACACCCATGCTCGATCCAACTCGTCGGAAGTTCGGCGGCTCGAACTCACGCCTGGATGCTTCGATCTTGGTTGGTCGATGGGCTCGGTCCTTCGCCGATCAGAATCGTCATTGCGAGGATGGGGGCGGCATCAATCGGGGCTCAGGGCGCCTCAGTTTCTGTTGATTAACGCCCGGGCTCGGAGCTCGAATCCCCGTAGTGAGGAGGGGGTGGGATGCTGCCATCGTTCGCCTAGATTCGATCGAACGGGAACGAAGCTCGGATCTGCATCGTCGACGCTCACCCAGCCTAGATCGAGCTTGATGGAGCTCCGATTAAGGTCGTTGGTGATCTTGGATTCAACAAAAGCATCACGGGGCTCTCGTTGGACGCTGGAAGCTCCGATGCAGCCTGGGCAAGGCAACGGCAGCTCTGATCTTGGTCGGACGGAGAAATCACGGCTGATTTGCGATGAGATCTTCCTGCGGCTGCATCAAGAGCTGGATTGCGAATCCCCTGCTCTTGGGAAATCCACGCAATCTTGAGGAAATCTAAGTAATTTTGGTGATTTAACCAAATGATCAACAGTTCCAATAGCCTCCAAATGAAGAGCTGAATCGTGTTGATCTTCAAGAGCTGGACACACTGGACATCTCCGTCCCTTTTGTCCAAATACAGGTAATCTTAGGCCTTTGAACAGTGTAACTAGTAGACGAGTGGATCTGAGCTCTAATCCCTTCGAATTGGCCGAGGTGAACGGGATCAGCGGCTAACGATGGGCCTTTCGCTTTGCCCATGGGATGACAGGGCACATCCTTAGGCCCAAGCAAGCGTTCTTCTGACTTCCCTTCCCGGAATTGGGGCGGATATTGCTTTTGTGATCCCAAGCAGTGGATTGGTTGAGTGGAGAAATGGATCTACCTGCGATTAGCATGGAGACGATCTGGTTCCCCCCAAACCTCGCGTGCTTAGGCTGTTCGGTTATTTGATTAGCGGAAATGAGTCGTCGTCGATGTGGTTGTTGACGTGGATGTTGACTCGTTCCCACAGACGGCGCCAGATGTTTCAGAGTGTTTTCTCACTACAGAAGCGTTGACCGCGGACTGCCCGGTCAACGTGGTCAAGGGGCCGATTTGGGTCCCTTGGGTGCGTCGAGCACGTGTAGACGCGACGCAAATCGGAGATGCAGTCGACGCAGAGCTCGTCAGCTGGGCCGGGTCTGGATCCTCGGCCTCAGGGGGGCTGAGGGGAAGCCTCGGCCCGGTGTGAGGTGCTCGGCCACGGACGGTCGGGCGACGAGGGGTAGCCTCGGTCGCCTTGGCTCGGCGAGGGGTGGCCTCGGCAGAGCGACATCCTCGTGGTGGAGGAGACGAACGGGCTCGGGGACGTGGGCGCTCGGCTCCGGTTGGAAGGACGCTGAGGGGTAGCCTCGGCGTCGCTGGATCTCCTGGACCGGTGGGGTCGGCCGATGGCGGGTTCGCTCGGGCGGGAAGGCGCGGCTCCGTTCTTTGGCGGGCCGAGGGGTAGCCTCGGCGTGACGACGGCCTCCGGGATCGGTTGAAGGCGGAGTCGCTCATCGCGGGACGCGCGGATCCTCGCGTCGGCTCGGCGAGGGGTAGCCTCGGCAGAGCGACATCCTCGTGGTGGAGGAGACGAATGGGCTCGAGGACGTGGGCGCTCGGCTCCGGTTGGAAGGACGCTGAGGGGTAGCCTCGGCGTCGCTGGATCTCCTGGACCTGAATAGACGAGGGAGCTCGTCGGGGGGTCGAACCTTGGTTCCGACCAATTCCCCTCCGATGCCTAAGTCAGAACGGATCTGTGTAGGAGCTCGGTGGGATCGAGTATGGCTCGCGGAGAGACCGATACCCGAGTCCTCAAGCCGAGCTTTGGAGGAAGAATATCATAGGTGGAAGGAGTAATAGTGATAGTATACGGTACCCTGGTTGTAGATCGCAAAGATCCGGTCCCTTTCAAATGACGCCCGCCCCCTCCTCATATAGACGAATCATGTTCATAATGTGCCATGACGTGACATCATGGCCGCCATTCATGGGGTCGTGCAAATGGGGAAGTGTTGACCCCCTCTAATTGCGCCCACTTGATGACGCCATGAAGGTGGAGTCATGGCCATGAGTGATTGCCATAATTGGCGGGCCATGAAGGCCGGAGTAATGGGCATTGCGGTTGCCATAACTGGCGGGCCATAATGGCGGAGGGAGTGATGGCCATTAAGTCTGGCCATGAAGTCGAGCCTTGATGGCTAGATGGCCTTTTAAGTCGGACCATCATTGGCAAGTTATGGCCATGAAGATGGTTGCCCTGTCTGGCGGATCATGATGGTCACGGGGCGACTGCCATATTTGACGAAGGCTTCCTCGATTTGGGCCCCGATTTCCTCCACTACAGAAGTGGGCAATCTCTTGGGCCTTCGTCGTGGGTGGAGAAACGCGACCCGCCCGTAAGATCCTTGGGCCGGAGCCCGAGGCCGTAGTTTGGCTGGTTGACTGGTCGTGGTTGACTTGGCTCCTCCGGACCCGGTCAAAATAGTCGTATCACCTTTGATGTCGTCTTTTATATTCCTGATATATAACCTCATCTGACAAACTTAACTCAACAGCTGTCATGGCTAAATACTTCATCTTCATCTTCTCTCTTCTCATAATACATTCTGGTAATGTCTCAGTATTATAAACAACTCAATGTATCAAATTCTTCTTATAACATTCATCTTATACTGCCATATTTCAAAATTCCCTTTTCTATCAATGTCTCAATTTTGTTTTACAAACTTCCAATTGTCGCATATGATCCACTCATATACGAATTCAAACACATTGCTCTACCAGTTGTATTGCTTCTAGGAGAACTTCCCGCCATCACCTTGATCTTAATTATAATCATCAAAGCTGTGATATGATACCACTATTGGAATTAAGATGACATACCAAACAAACACCACACAAGATCGTGAATTAATATTCAATGCTAATAACAATTCTCCATTCCTAAACTAATTGCACAACCAAGGGTAATAAAATATAGATCACAAATTGAAACAACAGGAAAGAACATACCTGACACCGAGATTTATACTGGTGTCACCAAATCGGTGTACATCTAATTGGAGAGATTACTATCACTTCGTATAAAATAGAATATGTTAGACCCGCAGGGTCTAAACCGCCGGCCCATCTTGGGCCGGCCCCCTCTTGGGCTATTTTGTGCGCGCGCCCCTTCACCCTAAAAACCCTAGTTTCTCTTATAAATACGGGCTAGCCGTCATTAGGGATTTTATGCTTGATATTTGGAGATTTCTCTATTGAGCGTCCTAGGAGTAGTTCTAGATTAAACGAGTGCGGACGTCCTCTAGGCGTCTTGGGAGAAGAATACACCTTTTTGTATTCAATTATCTAGTTATTTTCATTATTTTCTCAATAAAAATCATATCTTTTGTCGGTTCCTAACAATTTTGGTATCAGAGCATGTGACGATCCATGGCGACTACGATGAGATCCCACGACAAAATTGAAGCTTTGGAGGCCAAATTCACGAGCGAAATCGACGGAATCAAGAAATCTTTGGCGGCCAATGACGAATCATTGACAAAATTGACGGAGGCCGTCAACCAATTGACGGCCAATCAAGCAAAGCACGCCGACCAATTTGCACAAATGATGGCAACCCTAAAGCTGGAGGCGGCGGCCATCTGCATGGAGGGGCGAGCTTTGGGGTGGTTCCAGTGGAAGGAGAGGAGGCAGCAGATCCGTAGCTGGACGGAACTGAAGGACTTGATGCTGGAGAAGTTTCGCGACCCTCGCCTGGGGAACCTACATGAGCAGCTGTTTGCCCTCAGACAGGAGGGGCCGGTGCAGGAGTACATCGAGAAATTTGAGACGCTGGCAGGACGAGTTCATGGGGTGTCGGACGAGTCACTGGAGGGCACCTTCTTGAAGGGGCTACGTCCTAGTCTTCGAGCTGCGGTAAGGCCATACAAGCCTCGAGGGCTTTCAGAGGTCATCGAGATGGCGCAGATGGTGGAGAACTCCCGAGCTGAGGATAGGCGAGGCGGAAGCGGCTACAGTGGGCAGATGCAGCGGATCACCACGACTGGGATAGGCGGAGCAGTGGTCCCTACTGAGACAGTTCAGACAGGGCTTGAGAAGACAGGGGAGCCGACCCCGCTACCAGCTGGGGGCCCATTCCGACGGATGACCGATGCGGAGATGAGGGAGAAGCGGCAAAAGGGACTCTGTTTTAGATGCAACGAGCGCTTCTCTCCCGGACACCGTTGTGTGGATCGGAAGCTGCAGGTTTTGATAGCGGAAGCAGACGAGGATGATGGCTTGGAGGACGAAGGCATTGGAGGGGAGTACGACTCCCACTCGGAGTAGCACCGCCGGTACTTACACCACCTTGAGGACAAGGTGGTTCTTTGGGGGGGGAGTATTGTTAGACCCGCAGGGTCTAAACCGCCGGCCCATCTTGGGCCGGCCCATGTGGGCCGCCGGCCCCCTCTTGGGCTATTTTGTGCGCGCGCCCCTTCACCCTAAAAACCCTAGTTTCTCTTATAAATACGGGCTAGCCGTCATTAGGGATTTTATGCTTGATATTTGGAGATTTCTCTATTGAGCGTCCTAGGAGTAGTTCTAGATTAAAGAGTGCGGACGTCCTCTAGGCGTCTTGGGAGGAGAATACACCTTTTTGGATTCAATTATCTAGTTATTTTCATTGTTTTCTCAATAAAAATCATATCTTTTGTCGGTTCCTAACAGAATACTAATATCTAGACACTTGGATTACAAAAGTTTCCGAGCCCTAACTTCAATTTTGGAGGAGATTGAACCTTTTGGAGAAAATACCAAGGGAGAAACTCAAAATAATGGCTTGGGTTCCTGTAGCTACAGTAACCTGAGAGCCTCTTTTGACTTTTGACGTCTTCCAACAACAAGAACAAGATCTCTCTATCTCTTTCTTTTGTTTAACACTAATTAACTTATATAGCCTAATATGTTATAAACCCAAAACCCAATAAAAATTTGACCCGGATCCAAACTCTTTAATTTGGATCCAAACTGGATCAAAACAAAAAATTGTCTGTTGTTATAAGACCCATCTATTTTAGTATCATTATTTTCAACTATATTGGGCCCACCTATTTTAAGTCATTTAAAGCTCTAACTAGAAAGGTTTGAACACGGTCAATATGGACTCGTTGTGGCCCCTTGTACTTGAGTACTTATTTCAAATATCATACTTCAAGGGTGATGATATCACAATAACATAGTTATTAATGACTTAATATCCTGAACAATCATGAAAATGTTTATTCTACACTTAAATTAAATTTCATACCCAACTCCTATTCATAAGTAAACCATACTAACAAGAACAAAATGATAAGTTGCTAGAGAAATACTACAATAGGTGTGACCGCTATTATATATCAATAAACTGTTTGTGGTACGGTAAGTTCCATGCATGAAGAAAACTGGTATTTGTGAAATTGTTAGTCAATCCGTACAAATACAACAGTTGGACCAGAACCTCCCTATTGCATCATTTATCTAACTCTACGCTGCTCACCATGGGCATTGGCCAACACAATTATACAAGTTCAGTCATCAATCATAATGAGAACTAAATGAGATAAATTTTGTGCACACCCAATATATATGAAACATGCAAGTCTCTATGTACTATAGAGACAAGCAAACACATAAATACAGACAAGTCGCTTTCTAACTGGGCAACAAATTTACTTTTATGAATTTTCTAAATCTGTCCTTTACATGAAATTTTTTGAATTCCTTTAGAAGTTTTTGCAAAATTTTTTAGTAGTTAAGCATATACACAAGTTTAACCCATGCGACTTTATAAAGCGGCCAAGGGCATTCACCCGCTATGACTAGTAGACATACACAAGGGTGTCGCACTCCGACACAGGTATGGGATGTGAGACACGGTAGTCCTCCAAATCATAGACACGAGAACACGATAATATATGCATGTTTTTGAAACTAACATCTATTTAATTCTGTAAGTGTACGTATTCGACTGTTTATGAAAGCAACTAGTAGTAAAATACTAAAATAGAATATGTAGCATTTGCTTGTCTAAAAGAGGTATAATCACTTCATCTTTACATTGCTGATATGAATGAAGGTCACTTTTGGAAGTGTCTGTCACAGATAGACACTCATGTCATGTCCAAGAGCGACGGAAATGACAAATTTTATCTAGGAGAAATGTCACTTATCACAGGGTTTAAACACCCACATAAGGTGCTCCTTTCGCAAAAGAAAAAGTCAAGGGAAAATAGAACATAAGCATATGTGTTTCTATATCCCTTATAATCATCATCTTTCGCCACTATCTTTGACCACTCGTGGCCCTTTCCCATTGCCCAGTGTTGTCACATTCCCATGATGTGGAACTTCACCGCTGCAAGCAATAAGAAAGGAGGAATAATGATGGGCATTATTTTAAGTTATCGAGGTTTCGAACAGACCTACTACATGGGGTAGGGAATCGATACCTAACTCATTTCCATATTCTCATTGCAGGCAGTGGCCGAGTGTTATGGCAAGGCAACACGGTATCACCGAGCAACTAGAAATGATCAATAGTGGTCGATAAGGGGGCTAGACATGGTATCAATGACTATCAGTGAAGTAATAGAAATCCTTAAGTGGTCCTAAGCACCAAACCTAGCACTGTCAGACCGCCTAAGCGCTACCTAGGCATAACACTACCTAGGCATTTTTACTGCATATCAAGGCAGAAAGAGGATATAACAAAGAAGAGTGGAGTTTTTTTTAAGAGAAGTTGACTTAGCAGATCAGCAACAACAAAATGAGGTAAATGAGAAAGAAGAGGAAGAGAAGCTGTCACCAATGAGGAAGAAGCAGAAAAGAAGATGTCCCCAATGTGGCTGTGGTAGCAATAGAAATAACGGCAACAACACAGTAGAAAAAAGGATACATACAAGAATAAAAGAAGAAGAATCATAAATGAAAATTTGCAATTCTTTTACTTTTCTAATTACCATTGAATTTAGTGTTATATTCCATGCAAAAAATGATGAGGACAAAGTTGATGTTAGGCGTTGTCTCCCATCATCGCCGTCGGATGTACACACATCGACGATCATCACTGTTTGCACAGGGACATGAGGATAAGAGAAGTGGCAGTCATCTCTTACAATGATTTTTTAATGAGGGATATATACCCTAAGTAATGCGGGTTTCCGCTAACCAATTCCAAACCCTTAGTTATAAAAAATAAAGAAAAGGAATTGCCCCACTTAAGCAAGATTTTAGCCGCTTTACTGCCTGATTAGGCATACCGCCTATGCTTGGGTGGCCACCTACACTGATTTTTGAGACAATGACTATCAGGCTTGTTAGCTATGATTTATGATTAACTCACAGGCTTGTTACCTATGATTAACTCACTCATACTCCCATGCCTAATTATTCTTAGTATTCATTAAACCTGATGAAAATTCAAATTTTGGTGTAATATCATCAGCACCTTCATTACTATGTACCACCACCACCTTTCATCCTTCTCATACAAAAATCCGACATCATCTAACCAACACCGCCCCCCCCCCCCCCCCCCAAAAAAAAAAAAAAAAAAAAAAAAAAAAAAAAAAAAACCCAACCCAAACAAAAACACAAAAACCATAACCTACCCTCATCATCAGTTTTTCTTAACCCTCCTCTCTCCCCATCATCACCCCTCCAGCCAAAATAATTTAAAGCATGCCCTAGCACTGAACCTGACCCTAACCCTTCATCTTACATTCCAATCACAACCCTTCACTTCCCATATTATATATCAAGTTATCAACATTACTTATTTCTTTTTTGACTACAATTATTATTACCACCACCTTACATTGCCACACTGACCATCACCATTCCCTCTGCAACATTTTTTATGGTCCTTTTGGTTTTATTTAGGTTTTTTGGAAAGATGACAAGTTAAAAGGGAGATTTACTTGAAAAAGATAATTAATAAGACAATTACAGGCTAATTGTATAGTGTATTGGGGGGAATCAAGCTTAAAACGATACGCATGTGATCCTGTTGGATGGGCAACTTTGCCAGTTTGTTCGAGAGGATATGGTTTTAAAAATCCATACTATAAAAGATGGATTTACATGTGTGCCATTGTCCTACTAGGACAAAAGGGTGAGTATAGATGTGTCCATGGTTTGGCCACAGCATCAAGGTGGGACCCACTTGGGGATGGGTGGTAGCTTGGGTGTGGTTTGGGGTGTTTTTGTGGTGCACCCAAATATAAGCACACCTCTTTCCATAAATTACAAGGTTGCCATCGCTTTTTCATACAACCAAAAAACCAACCCCTCATCCATTACAGGTTCGCCATCGGTCTTTTCCACTTTGCCCCCGTATTTTTTACACTTAGGACCCTCCTTTCCACCTTTTTACCCCCAGACGATTTTGATATGAACTAGGGCACAAAATTGTGAAAAAGTGGGAATTTTTATTAGAATAACACTCAAATTAATAAGATAAGATAAATGGATCTCTTTTTTAGAGTAGATCCCACTCTCCTAACTTTTGCAAGGAAAAAAGCCTAAACCTCTTCTAGATCTCTCTCTAAAAAAATTAGTAGAACAATCACTCAAAAAATTCCGTAAACAAAACTAGGGCCGGCTGGCCTTATTTATTTCCACCTCGTAGTGCATAAAGTAAATACTCCCTGACTTGTAGTGCGCATAGCAGTTTTACTCCTTGGGCTTCCGTGGCTCGTGAACCTCATGCTTGCACCTCCTCCTCCTCTCATAAGTAATGATCGCATCATTACTCCCCCCAGAAGTGTCACCTTGTCCTCAAGGTGGAAGTCTGGAAACTGCCTGAAGATCGTATCGAAAGGCTGGCCTCATGATCTGGTAACCCACTCCACTGAATCAGCACCTCCGAGGATCCCGGTCGAATCTGGCGCACCCCCCTTACCACCTTGGCTCTAGCAGTACTTCTGTCATATGTCAATGTATGGGACAAGGTAGCTGACGCTGAATGGTACCCAATCGCCTTCCGCAACTACGACACATGGAACACTTGATGTATATCAGAAGTAGGAGGCAGCCACAGCTTGTAAGCTACCTTTCCTACCCTAGCCTCAATCTCATAAGGGCCAGAGTAGCGTGCTGCTAACTTGGTGTTACGTCTCTGCACTACTGAACTCTGCCTATAAGGACGCAGCTTCAAATATACCATGTCTCCAACCTCGAACTCCACGTCCTTGCGGTGCTTATCAACCTTACCCTTCATGATCTGCTGGACCCGCCTCAGATGTTGCTTCAACTCGTCCAGCACTCTGTCACGCTCCGTCAACTGCTGCTCCAACACAGACACCGGTGTAGTGCCCCGCCTATTAAGAATCAAGTGTGGAGGCTCTCTGCCATATAAGACCTTGAACAGAGTCATCTGTGTTATGGAATGGTACGAAGTGTTGTACCAATATCCCGCCCAAGATAGCCATGTCGTCCACTGCCTAGGTGACTCCGATGCAAAACACCGTAAGTATGTCTCCAAGCTCCTATTTACCACCTCTGTATGTCGGTCGGTCTGGGGATGGTAGGCTGTGCTCCGCCTGAGAGCGGTCCCTTGTATCCTAAACAGCTCCTTCCAAAAGTTGCTCATGAAGACCTTGTCCCTATCGAAGATAATGGACGCTTGATACCCATGTAGCCGAACAACCTCCTTCAGAAATGCTGCTGCAACCGTCATTGCCGTGTAGGGATGTCGCAGGGGCACGAAATGAGGGTACTTGCTGAGACGATCCGCCACAACAAAAATGCCCGTGAACCCCTCAGACTTCGGCAGACCATCAATAAAGTCCATCAAAATATCTTCACACAGCCTCTCTGGTAGTGACAAGGGCTGTAAAAGTCCTGCAGGTGCCGTCGCCTGGTACTTATGACGTTGGCAAACGTCACAACCTGCCACCAGCTGAGCCACATCCTTCCACATACCTGGCCAGTAAAGCTCTCGTGACATCCGCTGGTACGTCGAGTACCCCCCAAATGTCCTCCCATCGCGCAGCTGTGAAACTCCCGAAAAAGGAGTGGAATGTGCCACGGCCCCCCGTGGAATCACCAAACGCCCTCTGAACAGCAGCTTCCCATCCTCTACTGAGTAACCGGGGGTAGTCACTCGAGCCCTGTGCAAGTGCTTCCCGAATCTACCACAGTTCCACGTCTGCTTCAATCTATCATAAGAGGGAATCCCCACTAAGCACCACCGGCCTCGACATGGCCAAAATCTGTACCCCCATCATCACTGCGAAATAGAGCATCTGCCGCCTTGTTATCTAAACCGGGTTTGTAATGGATCTTAAAATTGTACCCGCTCAACTTAAACAACCATCGTTGGTGCTTCTCCGCCACCATGCGCTGCTCCAGGCTCCGCTGATCTGTCCTTACTACAAATGCCCTGCCAAGTAAGTAGAATCGCCACTTCTGCACCGCAAGTACAATCACCATCAGCTCCCTCTCATAAACAAATTTCAGCCGTGCTCTGGCGGACAACGCCTGGCTGAAGTTAGCAATGGGTCTCTGCTTCTGCATCAAGACGGCCACCAACCCATATCCTGAAGCATCCGACTCTATGAAAAACGGTTTAGTGAAATCAGGCAGTGCTAGAACTGGAACCGTCGTCATAGCCCGCTTAAGGGCCTCAAATGCTCTGGTAGCCTCCTCCTCCCAATTGAAAATATCCTTCTTCAACTGCTCTGTTAGCGGCCTTGCAATAATCACATACCTGCTAACGAATTTCCGATAGTACCATGTCAGTCCAAGGAATCCTCGCAATGCTTGCAAAGCCATAGGCTAGGCCAATCCAGCATAACGACAATCTTCCCACGATCTGCAGCCACACCCTCAGCGGACACAATGTGTTCTAAGTACTCCACATGTGCCTGACCGAATAGGCACTTCTTTCGGTTCGCATGCAACTGATGTTTCCGAAACTCCTTCATCACCACCCCCAAGTGATCTATATGCTCCTGCAGAGATCTACTATAGACCAGAATGTCATCGAAGAAGACAAGCACGAACCTCCGCATGTAGGGCCGAAACACCCTATTCATCAGAGATTGAAAGGTGGCAGGGGCATTTGTCAAGCCAAATGGCATGACCAGGAACTCATAATGGCCCTCAGGAGTCCTGAAGGCTGTCTTCTGCACGTCCTCTGCCTTCATGCGTATCTGATGGTAACCAGACTTCAGATCAAATTTGGAGAACACCGCAGCCCCATGCAGCTCGTCCAATAGCTTGTCTATCACCGGAATAGGAAACTTGTTTGATACAGTTTCCTTATTCAAAGCCCGATAATCGACACAAATGCGCCAGCTCTCATCCTTCTTTACCAGCAACACCAGGCTCGAAAAATGGGCTGACACTGGGCTATATGATGCATGCCTGCAACATCTCCTCCATTAGCCTCTCAATCTCGTCCTTCTGCACCTGGTGGTACAGGTAAGGACGCATGTTAATAGGAGACACTCCCTCCTTCAGAACGATGAAGTGTTCGTGATCTCGCGGTGGTGGAAAACCGCTAGGAGACTGGAACACCTCACCATAACTGCTTAGCACCTGATCCACGTCCTTGGGACCTCTGTCGTGCCAGCTACATCCTCCATCGCCAATCCCTGAAGCTCCACTAAGAATCATCCCCCCATCTGGAGGGTCCTAGCCATGGTCTTAAATGATACTGATGAGCAACATAGGCTCAAATCCCCAAGCAACACCACCTTCCTCCCCTCTACTTAGAACTCCATCCTCAGCAGCTTCCAATTGAATTTAGTCTCTCCTAATGTCTGAAGCCACAGCATCCCAAAAATCAGATCAACATTGCCCAATGCTAAGGGCAGGAAGTCTCCAGTAACCAACACCCCCTGAATGGACACCGTCAGATCTCTGCATATGCTTCTACTCTGCTCCACCTTGCCATTCCCCAACATGACTCCAAATCCCTCCGTATTAGTGAGATGTAGCCCCCTGCTTATCAATCACCTTAGTGGACACAAAGTTGTGTGTTGCCCCACTATCAATCAGAATCCACCACATCCAAGTCTTGAACTCTGCCTGCAAACTTCATGGTTTGGACCTGTGTGAACCCTGCTATAAAACTGAGCAAAACCTTTGCTGCCTCCAAAAGTAGTGGCTCAACATCAACCTCTCCCCGGCCTCCAGCTCCACAACCTCCTCTGCTTCTACCTCTCCATCAAATACTTCGCACACCCGAAGAGCTTGGTTGCGACATTTGTGGTCCGTAATGAACTTCTCATCGTATTTGAAACACCGGCCCTTTGTCCTCCTATCCCGCATCTCAGCCTCTGTCATCCTCTTATAGGGTCCCGGCAGCCTCGCCTCGCCAGCCCTTCCCCCACTAGCGGGGTTCCTCCTGACGCTCCCTGCTAGTCACCTGCCACGGCCTGATGACAAGTATAATTTCCTCCCAAGTCCCTTTGGTACGGCGATCCTCGGCCAATCTATCCTTCACCGACTGTGCCAAATCCATCTGCTCAAATAATCCTCTGGGCCAATGGGTACGAAGCTCTGCCTTGATAGCAGGCTTCAACCCATCCAAGAAAAACCCCTACATAGACTCTGCTGGCATTCCAAGCACCCTGCTCGCAAGCACCTCGAACTATTTGATGTAGTCACGCACAGACACATACTGCCTGATGGCATGCAATTGCTTATACGCACCTCCCCTGGGTCTTCCTGAAACGATGCAACAGGTTCTCCTTAGTCTCTCCTGCTCCCTCCACATGTACCATGATAAAGCCTCTCCTTCCAGGCAGTTCCCAGTCGCCCTCAGCTTCTCCGCCTCCGTCAGCCGTGTCATTTCAAAATACCTCTCTGCCTTTTAGATCCACCCAAATGCGTCACTACCTTCGAAGATGGGCATCTTCAGCTTCCGATCCACTCATCAGCACCGGGATCCCCTCCTCCATAACGATCCTGGTGCCGCTGTCTGTGGGGATCTCCAAACCTAGCCCTATCCTTGGCTAGTCGCCCGATATCTCTCCTTTCGCGCTCGCCAACGTCATAAGCACCCTCATAGCCATCCTCATGGTATCGTGCGAACTCCTCATACTCCGGCCATTGTCATAAGCCCCTTCCATTTACAAGATCAGCCTCCTGGTGTCCACGACGCCCTCTGAACTCAAAATCAAAACCCCAGAATTCATCTACTTCATGTCGACGAGGCCCTATGCCCCGCTCGTGCTCCCATCGCACTCTGAGGCCCTCCGAGCCCCCATCCAAGCCCGTCCAGCCCTCTTCAGGGCCCGAGCGATCAGCTGGGGCATCTCCATCCACCATGCGGCCCGTCTGGGGCCCGCAAGGGTCCTAGCGGGTTCACACGGAGCCGCTAGGGCCATGGAGGTTCACCAGGGCCTCGCGGTGGCCCTGGCGAGCCGCCAGGGCTTCCCGATTGCCCTAGCAGACAGCCAGTGCACCGCTGGTGGCCTGGCAGTGCGCAAGGGCCGGTGGAATGCCCTAGCGCAGCCGCCAGGCCTCCGTTCTCTCTCATCCGGTCTCGCACGGCTCGTCAAGGGCTCCGTGGTGTCGATAGGTCTTTACGCCAAGCATGATGAGTTGGTTTTCTTCGTCGGAGATCAATCCTTCCTCCAAGACATCCATATCCTTCAAGATCTCGTGCTTCCCTTTATCCTTCGCGGTCGGAGGTGCATTCGAAGATAGATCTAATTGGTGATTCAGATCTGAAGTAGATGACGATGGATCTCGTTGCGAAATGGCCCTCAAGATTACCTTTGTTCCTTCTGCAATCGCATCCTTGAATTCCCTCCTCATATCTAACTTGTTCGACCCCATCGAAGCCCTAAAATCTTCCTTCAACTCATCCCTCAATCCCTCGATTTCTTTCTTTTGTTCCACGATCTCGACTCCGATCTTCTCTTCCAACGCTTCGATCCTTGCCATCGACCTTGTGCTCGCCATGGATCTGATGCCTTGATACCAATTTGATATGAACTATGACACAAAATTGGGTAAAAGTGAGAATTTTTATTGGAATAACACTCAAGATAACAAGGTAAGATAAATGGATCTCTTTTGGTAGAGTAGATCACACTCTCCTAACTTTTGCAAAGAAAAAGCCTAAACCTTTTCTAGATATCTCTCTAGGCAAATTGGTAGAACAAAAATTGGTAGAACAATCACTCAAAAAACTCCATAAACAAAACTAGGGCCGGCTGGCCTTTTTTATTCTCATCACGTAGTGCATAAATTAAATATTTCCTGACTTATAGTGTGCATAGCAGTTTTACTCCTGGGGCTTCTATGGCTCGTGAACCTCATGCTTGCGCCTCCTCCTCCTCTCATAAGTAATGATCGCATCAGATTCCCACACACATCCAAACTTCACTCTCATTTTCGACTGCTCGCAATTTCCACCGCATGTGTGTGTTTTTACTTTAATCCATGTGCACTATGTGCACGTGTAATTTCTAGTAAATAAATAAAATAAAAATCATAGATCAGTGCTTATCCACCGTAACCTCACATAGCATAGGGATGATATCTACAATTTACCATTTCCAAAATTTTCATTATATAACAAATAGCCATGCGTCAACTAATGTAAGCGGTGGAAGCGAGAGCGTTACAAAGGTCCGCATGAACTGAAGCGGTGAAGCTCGAGTTCATTACACGTCTGTGATAACAACTTGCAGTGTTCTTGCTTGCTTTTCAGAACAATAAAAACATTATTAAATTACATGAAACAACCCAGAAGTTTGCACGCAGAAATAAAAATTACAAGACAATGCCTCAGCAGGACCAAAAGAAATACAACAGAGACATACACTAATACAAGATACAAATAGCAAATCCAGTGGGGGAACAGCAATATCCCAGACTCTAGTCCTCCGCGGGGAGTGACTCATCGTCAACGGTAAATTCCTGACTCTCCAAGTCAGGTGTCCCAAACAGATCTTCCTGGTGCGTAGGCTCGAGATCTGACATACATTCCAAAAACACGAATGTATGTCAGCAAGGGTCTGCAAGAAAAGGTTAGACGACCCAAGGCAAGGTGTAATAATAACGAAATTTTTGCGCAAGATGTCTGCAACATAGTTAAAACAATTTAAAGAAAGTAAAATACTTTTAAGCATGGCAGTTCTACGAAATTTAAAACAACCTGGCAATTCTAAGGTATTTAAAACAAATGTGACAGTTTTAAAGTACGAATAAATTTGTGACAATTGTTTCCATTCTCATGCAATGTTTCTCTAACATTCTTAGGGTTCTCGCCTTTAAGACGTGATGAGTAAGCCATTCTTCTCGCGGGGTATAATCGCGAGCAATACTAACCCACCGTATAGGTGGTGTTCTTAAAGACATGACCCTTTCATACGCTTAGCGGCCGCTCAACCCTACCCCACCCAAAAATGTGCTGAAACACGGGCCAGCCTAATCACGAATGCACGTGTTCACGAAGTCGAGATGTTTGCCTTGAAGCAAACGATTTTACGAGTTCAAGCTGTTCAAAGTGTTCCGTCAACGCCCATACTACTAAGCAATTCAAGAGTGTGTTCTAATCAGGTGTGTGTATGGCATGAAGTGAAGCGTATTAAATAGAGTAACAATTTAAAAGATTTACAGTTCAAAGTAGCACACTTGCCTGACTGGGATGATTTTAGGTGTCCAAGCAATTTATGGAAAAATACGCGATGTATCTGCGTTATTAAACATACAATATTAGGCTAGTCAAACACAAACGATCAACTAACAACCTATAATACTAACCTAGGTTTACCTTGCTAGTTTTAATAAACCCAACCCAATAACATGGTTTAAACCGAATACCCATTAACATGGCACCCTATCTTAATAACTAAAATTTAAACTCAATAAGGGTTATTACCCAATACCCAATATCACAAACAGCCCAAACCCAATAGCACAAACTTAAACCCAATAAGAAACCTTACCCAATAAGAAATATTACCCAAGGAAATATCTTCTCTCTTCTTTACTGTCTCCTTCTTACTGTTTCTTTCTTTATCCTTTTTTTTCTACAACAGATCTGACTTTCTTTCTTTCTTTTTTTTCTTTTTTTTTGTTTGCAGGCTCACGACAGAGGGGCTAGGGCTAGGGGCGCGACGGCCTGAAGGGGAGGCGGCTAGGGCACCCGGCGGCGGCGGCGGCTAGGGCACCCGACGGCGGCGGCGGCTAGGGCACCCGGCGGCGACGGCTAGGGGCGGCGCGCGCGCGCGTCTAGCAGGGGCGGCGGCGGCTCAGCACAGGGGAGAGGGCACGCGTCGCTGCTGTTGGTGGCGCGTGCAGCCTGCGACAAAGGAGGAGAGGCACGGGAGAGAGAAGTTTTGAGTGTGGATGTTGAAATTGATCCAAATCTGAAATAATTTCAGATCTATCATCTTCTCCCCTCAATTTCTGCTTTCAGTTTGATTTTGATTTAGTTTTGGCTTTCGATGTGGGTTTGTGGATGATTTCTTGTTGCTGTCGTTGATGCCGTGTGGACGCTGATCTAGGAAATAATGCAGGGAGACAAATTAAAGGGGGAAGCTGGTTGTGGGGGAAGAGGATTGAAAACGTTAGTTGGATCTCACCGATACATTCGGTGGGATTCAATAGGTTAGGTAGGTTAATCAATTAATTAGTTAGGGTTAAAATTTAATTAATCACGCCATGGTAAAATTTAAAATCTGAGACGCGCTCGCGTCGACGCGTAGGAATAGGACTCGCGCACGAAAACATCCGGACAATCAAAACAAAGCACGTGCACACAACAAAATCAAGACGCCTAGAATTATACCGGCCGTTACAACTAATGCAAAGGAATTTTGGCTACTCTAACCACAAATATGGGGTATTTGCTGATTTCAGACTTTAGAGAGTTCCCTGGTCACCTCGTTGCCACTATGTCATAAAAAATGGCTTGGACGAAAATTAATAATATCAAGTACTAGGGTGATAACTAACGAAACTTCTCTCATAGAGGCATTATGTGTGAGTACAAACATAGTACTACAGAGAATTTGTTCACCTTTATTTCTTTTGAAGAAAGTCACTTTCTAATTTACCTCTCTAACTTGCACAATCTTTAAGATTATAGAGGAATATCATTGCACCACTCACATGTACTCCTTTGACCTTATTGGGTGTCAGAATTCTTCTCCTTAACATTGCAACAGTTTGTTTCCATTAAATGCTTCTCCCTGACCAGTGCATTTATTTGTTGGTGAACTGGTGTAACTTGACAAATCCCACACGCACGAGTCTTCACACCAACAACAATAACTAATGTGTTGCCTGGACATTGCTCCAACCCGAGGTCCAACACCCAATGTCAGACGACACAGGTTTTACAATTCCAGAAATAATAATAAGGAAATAGAAATTTACTTTATTAAAATTAAACAATTGAAAACATGGTCATTAAAGAAATACAGTTTGAAAGATGTTAAAATTGCTTAGAATAATAAAAATGCAGGCTTAAAATATAAAGTAAAGAATAAAAATTAAAAGAACTGACCATCGGATATCTGCCCAATGAAGAAAGCCTCCATGGCCTCTGGAATTGGTGAACTTGTAGACTGGACCAAAGACTGCATAAAGGAATGTTAATACAAGATAACTCATAAGCATCGATGTTATCCCAGTATTGAATAAATGAGAGAGAATAAATGTGAGAGGACTGATAGGTTTTTCTAGGGTTTGTGAAGTAAAAATAGGATTTTTTTTTTGAGAAATTAGGTTCTGATTTCTATTGGAATAAAGAGTGTTACAAGGATAAATGGCCACGTTCGAGAGGTGGACCGCTATCCCAAGCCACCAATTCGAGAGGATGGCCGCTCTCTCCACAATTTAGTGTTTCACTCAATCACCTAGACGTCTCTCTCACAAAATTCAGCATTACCGTCATCTATCTAAGCCCCTACTAATATAACAATAAGCTTTTCCCAAAAATTACAGAAACGCACTGGACCCCAAAATTACGAAAATGCCCCTAAAGCTAATTTGTCGTCATAATCATCTTGCACTGTGCCACTAATAGGCGACGATTCCATCAGTACTTTCCCAAAAGAGCCACCTTGTACTCAAGGTGAAAGTCTAGGAACTGCTGCTCAATAACTCCAAAAGACTCCCAAGTAGTCGCATGGTCAAGAACCCCTTCACAAACTTCCTATAATAACATGTTAGCCCCAAAAATTCTATTAGCTCCCGCAAAATAGTAGGACGTTGCCAATCAGCCATCACTTATCTACCATTCTACCTTCACTTTCTCTGATGACCACATGTCCCAAATATTCTACCAACTGTTGTGCGAACACGCACTTCTTCTTGTTTGCATATAATTGGTGAGTCTGAAGCTCCTATAGCACTATTTCCAAGTGTCTCACATTATCCTTTAAAGATAAGTTGTACACCAAAATGTTATCGAAAAAAGCAGGAGAAAACGCCACATATAAGACAAACTACCTTGTTCATGAGAGCTTGGAAGGTGGTGGGTACGTTGGTCAAGCCGAATAATTACCCTCATGAGTCTTGAAAGCTGTCTTGGCAATATCCTTTTCTCGTATTCTGATCTGTTGATAGCCAAACTTCAAATCAATCTTAGTAAAGATATCGATCCATGAAGCCATCAAGTAGCTCGTCAATCACCGGGATAAGAAACATATCCAGGACTGTCCCCTTGTTCAATGCATGTCAATTCACACAGATCCTCCAGCTACCACCTTTCTTCTTCACCAACAGGTTTGAGCTCGAAAAAGGCTCATGCTGGGCTAAATAACGCGTCTTGAACCATCTCCCTAACCATACGCTCGATCTCTTCCTTTTACACATAGGAGTAATGGTATGACCTCACGCTGATACGTGAGACTCCCTCATGTAGGACTATAACATGCGCATGGTCTCGTGCTGAAGGAAGACCATGGGGTGTCTGGAACACTCCCTCGAACTAAATTAGTAGCTGCTGCACCACAGCAAGAATGATTTGCTCCTCCGTGACGTTCTCCCCTACTAAGCCATGTAACTCCACTAAAAATCCACCCACTTTAACTAGATTGCATTTGTCATGGTTTTCAAGGAGACCATGGTTCGGCATTAGGTTGGAATCACCCTGAAGTGTGAATATCCTCCCTTCGTCCTAGAACTCCATATGCAGCAGCTTCTAATTAATTCTCATGTCCCCCAATGACTGCAACCACCTTATCTCCAATATCATATCGATGTTACCCAAGCTCAGTAGCAAGAAATTCTCCTCGACCCGAATACCCTGGAGCAACAAAATAAGTCAGTGACATACTCCTCTGTTATGCTCCACCATTCCGGTTCCATCATCACCCCAAAACACAGTGTTTACCAACTGCAGGCCATACTGGTCCACAATATTAATGGAGATGAATTTGTGGGTGGCACCACTATTAATGAACATGGTAACCTCTTGATCTGAAATCATCCCTGTCAAATTCATGTGTGGTTCGGGGTGAACCCCAACACGGAGTTTAACGAGACCTTCGTGACGCTCAAATGAAGATGCTCCTAATCTTCTACCTCCTCTGCATCTACATCCACAACCTCCTCGTCTACAATCAACAGCAGATTTAATGGTCTCGACACCAATGCCCTCGGGTGAATTTTTCATCACAACAATAACACAATTTCTTCATCCATGTGTTCCTCATCTCTGCATCTGCCAAGCGTCTGAACTGTCATCCTGGCCGTCTCTCACTGATCTTCTCTTTGCTGGGACTGATCTCCCCCTGTTGGCGCTTTCTATCATCTAGGTGGTACCTGGCTGTGAAAAATAGACCCGCTCCAAGCCCCCTGGCCCAACGCTCTTCTATGTGTCGATCATTTATCATCTGGGCCAGCTCCATCGTGTCCAACAACCTCTCAGTCTCTATATGCGAAGCTCAGCGCGAATATTCACCTTGAGCCTCTTCATGAAACTCCCATCCAATGTCTCATTTGGTACCTCCTCACTCGTCCTGATAGCGCCTCAAACTTTCTCATTTACTCCCTGACGGTGCCATCTTGCTTGAGTGCAAGGAGCTGCTTCTGTAAGTTTCCTTCATAACTGTCCTGAAAACGGTCTACCAAGCAGTCCGTAAGTTTCCCTCGTGAACACAGGTCACCTCTGCTCCCTTCACTGAAACCGAAATAATGCCTTCTATTCAAAGCATATGGCAGCCGCCTTCAACTTCTCCTCCACTATACAGGCGGGTAGCTGCAAAGATTCTTTCTGCCTAGTAAATCCTACCATAAATATCACCCTCAAACAGTGGCATCTTCAGCTTCCTAATCTTGCCATCAACACCGAGATTCCCTTGACCCGCTCTTCCTCCTGCTAGTCCATAGTGGTGTGGCTGAAATGTGTTCTGGCGTGCCTCCCTGGGTCGCCAAAATTTCTCAATGGTGATCCACATATGTCCTCATCGCACCCCCAATCATCATCGTCCTAAACCGAGTCTCCACCATCCTCATAACCCGGATCGTCGTCATAGTCATCTCGAAACTCCACATAGGTCAGAACATGTCGTCATTGTCTCTCTCCTAAATTTCGGGGGACGTGAGATCCCTGAGGACCCTCCAGATCATCGCGGGTAACCGATCGTGCTACTGGGTGCACATCAGCCACTTGGCGAGCCACCCAGGGGTCAAGGGCCCATACTGCTGCTGGTCGTAGCCTTGGCGGGCCGCCTGGGGGTTGTAAGACCCCTGGCAGCCCAAACACGACTCGTTGGGCCCAGGCGGGCCGCCTGGGGTTACGAGGCCTCTATCAGCTCAGTCGGGGCTCGACTGGGCCCTAATGGGCCACCCGGGGCCTACCTTCCACTGACAAGGCTTCATAGGGGCTGCATGGCCCCTGGTGAAGGTGCGGGGGTCGCCGCCGTCCATAGGTTCTTTCATTGCCTCTTTGAGTCCAGATCTATTATCTGGGGGGCCGCCCTCCACTGACAAGGCTCCCCAGGAGCCGCGGGGCCCATGGTGAAGGTGCGGGGGGTCGCCGCCACTCATGGGTTCTTTCGCTGCCTCTTCGAGTCCAGATCTGCATCAGAGAGAAGACCTTCAAATTCTTCAACTTTCTCCTTTCCTTCGTCAAAAATATTGCATTTTGTCCTAGATCTGAGTTGTTACCTCCGGTATTGTCCAGATTTAACTTCTTCACCGCTTTGGAATCAGAGAATCATTGAAAGAAGAATTATGTTAGGGTTTGCATGAAAGTCTCCATCATCGTATTCAACATCGCGTCCAACGCCTTCAACCTGGCTTCGATTATAGCTTTGATCCCGGCTTCCATGAAGATCATTACGTTCTTATCTCCTTTATCGATTTCGTCAATTTTTCACTTCACCATCAAGTTTCTCTTCCAAAGCTTCCTCCTTTCTAGTAACCGTCATCAGGATCTTGCTCTGATACCAATTTGATATATTTTCTTGGGTTTGTGAAGTAAAAAATAGGATTTTTGGGAAATTTGGTTCTGATTTCTATTGGAATAAAGAGTGTTACAAGGATAAATGGACCACTTTCTCAAGCCACCAATTCGAGAGGATAGCTGCACACTCCACAATCTAGGATTTCACTCACTCACCAAGATGTTTCTATCACAAAATTCAGCATAACCCTCATCTATGTAATCCCCCATTAATATAACAATCAGCTTTTTCCCAACCAAAATTACAGAAACGCCCATGAACCATAAAATTACAAAACTACCCAGAAAGCTAATTCCATCAGTGACCAAAATTGGTAAGAAAATTATATTTTTAAAAAATCTAAATTACCAAATATAAGAATATACCTTCATATCCTCCGAGTACGGGATCATCAGATAGAAGAAGTGGCGTATCAAGATCGACAAATCTGAATCAAATATTCCACAAATTATAAAACATGATGCATTTAATAAATCTCAAGTAGACATCTGATCATTATTATCAGCGAAAGAAAAGATGTAATTTTTCACAAGGAGGGTAGGCCTACTTGAAGCAGCCAATGCCCGCAGCTAGATGGCCAGCAAAGCCCATGGCAAGTCTAGTTTCAACCATACCACCAATCATAAGCGCAATGCCTGCACTTCTTGCGACATCAATTATCGCAAGAGCACCAAGTACCCCTGACTTAGCGAGCTTGATGTTGATAACGTGAGCTAGGTTTCCTTTTACAATTCTATGTGCATCATCTACACTCCTACAACTCTCATCAGCAGCAACAGATACACCATATTTCTCCTTTGCTACCTCGCTAACCAGCCGAAGACCTTCCCAGTTATCTCTATGTACAGGTTGCTCGAAAAGGATTGGTGTAACCCCCATTTCTGAAAGAAACAAATGACAGTGATAATATAGGTCAGGAGAGTAGCTTTCATAAACTAAAAAAGTAGTAAAAGAATATGTTTACAATATTAGTCAAAAGAATCAGGAAGACTGCGTTGGCAACATAGCAAAACACCATATTCACACAACAGAACTCAATAAATATAAGTATCCAGATACACCAATATGCAAGCAAAAAGATACACCTTCTAAGTTCAAATATGGTACGTACCATGAAGCTTCTCAAGAACTTCGATCGCTTCTTTGGCGGAATATCCTTCGTTTGCATCCAGGATAAATGAGCAGTCAGGATGGACTAATCGTATAGCTTTCAGAACCTCTATGTCTGAGTTCAAATTTTTCCCCACTTTAAGCTTCAATGTGTTAAACCCTCGTTCATGATATTCTGCAGCCAACTTAACAGCTTCATTTGGGGAAACAATTGGAATCTGTGTATGTATGTAAGGTTGCTTTAGAAATATATAAATAGAAAACAACTGAAAGAAAATTTTGAGGAAAATGTGAACAGAACTGTTATATCAGTGGTTATGGAATTTGATGCTCCTCCAAATAATCTCCACAGGGGTAAGCGAATGCTATTAGCAACTGCATCGATCAGTGCCATCTCAACTCCTGCTCTAACCTTCAAAGAAAAGATACAACTGCACATATTAATAAGAGTATAATTATTTTATTTTATTTTTCTTTATGATGACAACATATTAAACATATTAACTGACAAGAATAATCTCTCACATATTTACAACTGATTAACTAATAACAACATGAAAAAAAGTTATGATGATTAAGAAAAATAAATCCTTAATGGAAGAGCCTCTGTTCATTAAGAGAGAAAGGGATGGGGAGAGAGGGGGAGAGAGAGAGGAATATGGCATCTGTATATGCATTGGCAACATGCTGGAGTCAATGAGTTACAGTTAATTGAAACTCTCAGACTGCATAGGATTGCTCCATTTACATGTTTCCATGCCTGCATGTTCTCCTGATTTCACATCAAAAGATTCAAAACTCTTATTATTATTTACAGCTCTGATTGCCAGCATGCTCCTTCGAAGCGTTAACTTAAGAAACATAGAAACACCCCAAAAAAGTGGTCGTCAAGTGAAAAATTGTTGCTATGTATCCACAGTAAAGGTAGTGTGAAGTGTAAACTCAACAGATGCATGCAGAACTAATATCCAAAATGAATCTATGAATTTTTCGCATATAACCCCCAAATTTATCAGTTATTTGCAGGTAACTATGATGCAGGCACACAAAAAAGGGACATGGGTATGACACGAAAAGGGGCATGTCCCATGGAAATTGACATGAAAAGGGGCATCCGTAATACACGGTCGTGCCACTGTCCCAGAACCTATTGCCAACCTCACATGACCATGCCAATTGAACTGGAAATATAGCACGTTCGTGCCACTGGTCCAGTCTGCTCTGTCATGGCTGCACGACCTTGCTCCACGACCGTGTCATGCCCAGATTGAGGAATTTGAAGCATAATTTAACAACTGAATGTTTTATCTGATACTCTAAAGCTGTTCTTTCTTTGTTTTAAATGAGTTAAGGTTGATTTGCAGAAACAATTATTAGAGCTCTCTATTGGTTAGTTTTGTTGAAATTTAGGCACCAATTTAGATCAACAATTTATTACCGATATTCATCTGCTTGTTATGCCCTCGCTTTCTATATTTCTAACCTACAATTTGTTGTGCGCCAACGAAGAGCACACCAACACAACGGAATACACGTGATCGTCAAAGACCGAGAACGAGGATCAGCAACACAACAAAAGGAGAAGCGCTGAAAAAAGATAGCAACTTTAGGCCATCGGCCGGTCAAAAGAACACCAATGAGCTTTATTACGAAAGGAAAGAACAAATACAAATCGTCTGTCTTCACAAACGAAGAAGAAGCACACAATAATCTCTCCAAAGGCTCACAACAATATCTCTCAGAGTTGGCTCTCACAAATGGCGGCTCAAATTCTCTTACCAATGTGTTCCTCACAAAACCCTCCTCTAAAACTACCTATATATACCCCTAAGGTTCAATATATGCCATCATTGAGGGGGATACACCTAGAGAAACGAATCTTGACTTTAACGGAATTCTTATCCCATCACAGCTCTATGCATTTAATGCGTCGAACAATAGTATGTGTGCGCGCCGCACCTTACTAACCGCAGTCACATCCAAGTAGGCCTCGTTCCGCTCGACCAAGCTTCCTCCTGAAGACCGAACGATCGAAGTGCTAACCCAAGCTGTTCGACCAACTGGAAGGTCAAACCGTTCGGCCCACTCGGAGGTCGAACCATAGAACCCTTACGACCAAGCGTCCAAATGCGATGTTGAGTCCCATAGCTCGGCATTCGACCTATCTGACTTGTGCCGAGTCAGATGGATAGGATCCGAGCGTAGACGAGCTATCTCAGCACAAGGTAGCTCGGCTGAATAACCAATGACTAGTCAATGCCGAAATAGAGCCAAATTCCACAAATCTCCACATTGGCGAGATTTAGGCCTCCGTCACACGAACGACCGTCCATGTATCACCTTGGTTGAGCATCATATGGTGTTTCCGTCATTTTGCTTCGAAGAGCACATTGCCCTTAAGGGCTACAACTGGCTCCATCGAGCCCAATGCCCCCTCCTAGGGCCGACACCAATGTCATCTCGGAACCACATTGGGCAAGCCCAAACAATATTTGAACTTGACTCCCGATACAACTTTAGTCAGCATGTTCACCGGGTTGTCCTTTGTTCCGATCTTCAATAAATTAATGTCTTCTTCTTCTCCCACATAGTCCCTGACAAAGTGGAATCTCACATCGATATGCTTGGTGCGAGCATGAAAGACCTGATTCTTAACCAAGTGCACTACACTTAGGCTATAACAATGGACGTCGTACTTCTTCTGGTAGACTCACAGATTATCCATCAAGCCCATCAGCCATATCGTCTCCTTCACCGCTTCAGTCAATACCATATACTCTGCATTCGTAGTCGACAAGGCCACCGTAGACTGAAGAATACTCCGCCAACATATTGGAATGCCAGACAAGGTGAAGACGTAGCCTGTCATCGATCGCCTCCCATCCAATTCGCTTGCATAGTCGGAATCGACATAATCGACAGTGTGCAGACCATAAACACTTCGACTATAAGTCAGTCCGACATCGAATGTACCATTGATGTACCGCAAGATCCACTGCACTGCTCGCCAGTGCTCCTTTCCCAGGTTGTGCATGTATCTACTCACCATACTGACCACATGTGATAGATCAGGTCTGGTACATACCATTGCGTACATTAAGGCCTCTACCGCATTGGCATACGGTATGCTCTCCAGGAGCTTCTTCTCTGCTTCATTATTTGGGCACTGTTTGAAGTGTGGTGCAAGCAGAGTAGCTACGGACCTCATCTTCTCACAGCCAAATTTCTATATAACAGACTTCAAATAGCGACTCTATGAAAGATGAAGGGTACCTCCACTTCGATCTCTTGTGATCTCCATCCCAAGAATCAGTCGTGCTTCGCCTAGATCCTTCATCTCAAACTCACAGCTGAGTTGATACTTCAATCTCTGAATCTCCTCTTTATTCGATGACGCGATGAGCATATTAATCGACATAAAGCAGAAGATAGATGGACCAGTCATCCACCTCCCGATAAAACACACAATGATCATAAGGGTTGCAAACATACCCTTGATCATCCGTCATAAAGCGTATGAAAAGCTTATACCATTGTCTCGACGATTGCTTCAACCCATAGAGTGCCTTCTTCAGCCTACATGCAAGATCGTCATCACTCCAATAGCCATCAGATTGAGCCATATAGACCTCCTCTTCGAGCTCTCCGTGCAAGAACGCCGTCTTGACATATATTTGCACCAGTTCAAGGTCGAACTGAGCAACTAATGCCAACAAGATCCGAATCGATCAATGCTTCACTACAGAAGAGAAGACCTCATTGTAATCAATGCATTCTCTCTGTGCGAAGCCCTTCGCTATGAGGCAAGGTTTGTAACGAACATCTTCTGATTCGACATATTCCTTCTTGGTTTAGACCCACTTACACACAATTGCCTTCTTACACTTCGGAAGCTCCACGAGATCACATATGTCGTTCTTCGCCAGCGGTTCCATCTCTTCGTCCATTACACTTCTTTATCGCTCCGGGTCTTCGGATTGCTCTACCTCTGAAAGAAGTGGGGACATCGATGTATACTGCGGAAAAGTCAAATGATACCATCTCCGAGTACTTTGCATGTCTTCTTATCTCACGCTTCGGTTTCGACACTGCTATGGAATCCTTCCACTGAACGACCCTTGGAGACGAGCTATCTCCACCGCTTGAACCACCAACTTTACCAGCATCTGTCTTGAGTTCGTCATCTGCAGCCTCTGGTGTGGGTCGATATGAGTTGTCGATCGACCGATATGGAACCTCAAACACGTTATCGTGGACCTGCTTCAATTATGTCTATTCGATCTCCACCATTAGTTCATGCTCATTTTTAAGTAACGCCGACTCATCAAACTTAACGTCTCTGCTCACGATCACTTTCTTCTGTGTCGGACACCACAGTCGATATCCATTGACACCATTGCTAACGCCCAAAAAGATGGCTTTCTTGGCTCGAGCATCGAGTTTGTCTTCCTTCACGACATAATAGCTCAGACAGCTCCAAACTCGAAGTGATTCATAGTCGAAAACTGGCGTTTCCGATCATACCTCCAATGGAGGTCGACCTTCCAATGCAGCAGATGGTATCCAATTGACTAAGTAGTTCACGTACGCCATGGCCTCTGCCCAAAACTCCTTCGATAAGTCAGCTGCAGACAACATGCATCGAACTTTCTTCAACAAAGTCTAATTCATCCTCTCAACTACATCATTCTGCTGAGGTATACCCGTAACGGTGAAGTGTCTCTAGATCCCTTTCGATCTGTAACTTCTCGAATAGATCTGACCTATACTCTCCACCGTTGTCACTTCGGAAACGCCTGACTCGCCAACCAGTCTGAGTCTCGACCGGCTTCTTCAACTCGATAAAAATGTTAAGAACTTAGTCCTTCGAGTTCAGCAAAAACACCCACACCATGCATGAGAAATCGTCGATAAACGTCACAAAGAAGTGTTTCCCTCCCAATGAGGTCGTTCTAATCAGCCCCATACGTCGTTGTGTGCATATTCAAGCGCTCCCTTCGAAATATGAATGGTCGTCCCAAATGAAGCACGTGTCTGTTGTTGAGTATTGGACTCCCCGGATTTGGTTTTGGACGATGAGCAAACATAAATAATTCATGAACTAACAATTTGTGAGCGCAGTTATGGAGATCGTCGCCAAATTCACGAGAACACTCAAAGCGACATCTCAAGACTTCTCAAAGCTCGTATTCAATGCCTAAAGCTTCGTTGAAGCTTTTGGACCATTTTGGAAGTCATGAAGATTTGATCGAAGCTCTCGAAGACCGTTCCTTAAGGTTTTATTTATAGTCTTTTAGTTTCGATTTATAGAATGTTAAGCCTTGAGTATATCTTACATTTCTATCTTCCTAACGCTCATATCTTAGCTCTAGGATCTTAGTAGAAGTCCATACAATCTTTCCCGAAGCATCGCGCTTCGATTCGGGACTTCTTGTGCATGTTAGTTGGTTCAAGAAGAAGAACCAACCGACTAGTTGGTGATCTAGTCGGTCGGCAAAGCTTCTTGGACCGACTAGTTTGCTTTCTAAACTTCATGCTCTTTACTGTTTACACTTAGTCGGTCCATGTTGACTCACCGACCGACTAGTTGGTGAACTAGTCGGTCAGTGATGCTTCTTAGACCGACTAGTTGAACATTCCCTGAACTTGCCTAGTTACTGTTTATACTTAGTCGGTCCATGTTGATTCACCGACCGACTAGTTAGTGAACTAGTCGGTCAGTGATGCTACTTAGACCGACTAGTTGAACAGTCACTGTTCATGCCAATTTTCTCCTGAGCTACTGTTTATCGTTAGTCGGTCTAATAACGTTTGGCGACCGACTAGTTGATGATCTAGTCGGTCAACATTTGTTCTTGAACCGACTAACTCAATTTGTATTCAGACTATTTGTTTTTAACTCTTAGTCGGTCTAAGTTCACTGACCGACCGACTAGTTGTGAAACTAGTCGGTCAGACAGTGTTCTTGGACCGACTAGATTTCTAGGTCTGAAATTCAATCTGTTCACTGTTCATCACTTAGTCGGTCCATGTTGTTTGACCGACCGACTAGTTGGTGAACTAGTCGGTCAGTGGTTGTTCTTTGACCGACTAATTGCTTCAGATTTCTATCCGTTGGGATTTGACCTAGCTCGTTTTTATGGGACCCTATAAATACGAAGCTTGGTCATTTTCTCTCAAGGGAAGAGCTGCCATTAAGAGATTCATTGAGATTGAAAGAGTTAGAGATTCTCACTCATTTCCAAAGCTCTCTCCCTCACAAGAAATCCATTCTCTCACTTTCTAGATCTAGAATCCATCTTGAGAGAAGTTTGTTCTTGGTGAGCCATTCAAGCTCTAGCTTGATTCAAATCTCCAAATCACTCCTAGGCACACATTGCTGCTCATTTCAGTGGTGCTAGGTCTTGGTGACTTCCTCTTCCTCAAATCCATCCTTGCACCTATTTGGTAAGAAAACTCAAGGTATAGGATTTGTGGTAAGATTGTTTATTTCATATATAAACTGATTTTCATTGCTATTGATTCTCTCGGTTGTGAGAGAAGGTTGTGATCCCGGGTTGTGGGATTCACTATTGCCATTGCATGTATGATTTGATCTTGTGAAGGTTTTTCACAAGATATTCATAGTGGAAATCTTGGGTTAGGGTTTCTAACCTAAGTATCCGGAGGGGATCCGGGTGGTTGGGACGTAGGATCACCGGGAACAAGTCGGGGAGACTTGGTTGGATCCGAACCCAGTAATATTTATTGTTAGCATTGTTAATTTTGTTGTTGTCATCAATTTAAGCTTCCGCAAATTGATTTGGTAGTTGTTTGCACGATAATTAGGAATTATACTCCTCGTTATTTTAAAGTACTATTCCCCCCCTCTAGTACTTGTGCAGTAGCTTGTAGTGCATTACATTTGGTATCAGAGCCAGATACTTAGCTATGTCTGCCAACGACAACAAGACCGTGCGTCCACCTTCCGACTATGGCACCTTCAGGAACCGTGAAGGAGCATCTTCGGTGATGGAAGGACATTCCTCAACGAGGCCTCCATTCTTCAACGGTACCAACTATGGGTACTGGAAATGCCGGATGGAAACTTTCCTCCGGAGTGCATCTCTATGGAGGACCACGATGAAGGAATACGTCGAGCCCGCCGAAGAAGACTTTGAGAAGTGGACTCCCGCGGAGGTCGCCGCGGATGTAAGCAATGCCAAGGCAATGAACGCCTTGCAATGTGCTTTGGAGCCCGAGGATTTCAACAAGATATGCACATGTAAGAGTGCATATCAAATTTGGAACTCCCTCCTCATACTACATGAAGGGACGAGTAGGGTAAGAGACTCTAAACTCGTTGTTGTTAACAAAGATTACGAGATGTTTCATATGCAACAGGGTAAGAAGATGAAGGAGTAGTATGCTCGCTTCGTCGACATCATAAACGAGTTGGAAGCTCTCGGCAAAACCTACACCCAAAAGGAGAAGTGTTCGAAACTTATCGAAGGACTTCCTTATAGTTGGGAAAAGCGTACCTTCGCCATCGAGGAAGGTAATGATATGAATAAGTACACCGTAGTTCAACTAATGGGTACTTTAATGTCATACGAGGTACGCAAAGATAGCAAGGTTAAGTTGCAGGAAAAGATGAAGTCCTACCTAAAGCAAGACGAGCCAAAGAAGAAGGCTATTGCTTTCAAGGCCGCTCCATCCACATCCACATCAACCGATGATGAAGACTCGGAAAACCAGTTGGACTTGGAGTCCATGGCACTCATGGCCAAGAAGTTCAACCGTTTCTTCCGAAAAGGTAACTATAAGAACAAAGCTAAATTTGGTTCTTCTAACGCCTCCTCCTCTCCTTTGTGTTTCAAGTGCAATAAGCCAGGACACATGAAAGCGGAGTGTCCTCTAAATAAGCAAAAGGAGAAGTGGAAGGCGCCGAAATTCGATAAGTCCAAGAAGTACAAAAAGGGGTACAAAAAGGGACTTGTCGGAGCAACATTCACCGACTCCGATGATTCCTCAAGCGGAGAGTCGGACGATGAGAAAGTGGAGCAAGCGCACATGTGCTTCATGGCAAGAGACGAGCATGATCAAGGATCCTCCTCTTCCGATGATAGCGACAACGAAGGCGATGAGGTAACTATGGATGACCTTAGGAATGCTAATTCACAATTATGGTCTAAGTATACTAAATTAGTAAATAGGTATACTAAAGTAAAAGATGACTTAGCTAGCATTCAAACCTCGCCTAAGACTATCATCACCAACAACGACACCCTTGTTGAAAAGTTAAGAAATGAGATTGTTAATCTCAAATCTAAACTTGAACATGTTAGTGTTGAGGATTCGGAAGAACATATGATAGCGGATTTGACTTCTCAAAACTCGACTTTGAGTATTGAGAATGAAAATCTCAAGTCTCGTGTTTATGTGCTCACATCGCAAATATCCACTTTGGGTGCTTCGATGCATTCTCTCACCGAGAAATATGAGTGCACGATAGGCCGAATTAATAAATTCAATAAGGGTAAAGACCATTTGGATAACATCCTAAATGATTTACTTCCGGGCAATCACCGCATTGGCTTGGGGTATAAGATAGGGAGTTCATCCAAATCGGCCACTACTTTTGTTAGGCCTACTTCCGATGCCTCACCGAGTGGGAGCAAACACTCTATTGGTAGTTCATCTACCAATGGTGCGTCCACTTCGCACACACCCTCTTTCGGAAAGAAACCCACTTTGGGTGGACCTCCAAAGAAGGGGCATGCTTATATGTACACCAATACTATGCCACGTAGGAACACACGTCCTACTCCACCGGCTCACACATATGATGATTTCTATGCTACACGTCCACGGGCACATGCACACAATGTGAGACACCCTCATGCACGTGTTCCCTCACATGCATATGTTCACCCACAACATCATATGAATAATTATCCATATGCATCATTTCATCATGTTCCTTATGCCTATCCACGACATGCATCACGTAGAAACCAACAACGCATGCATGCACCCAATAGGATGAGGGCTCCCAAGATTTTCACTATTTGGAGCCCAAAGGACACAAGCATGGATGAAAAACAAGTTTATATGAATGCTTATTTTTCGAATGTTGTGCATAGTAATAATATGTGGGGAAGTCTAAGTCCAATTGGACTTGGCTTCCAAAGGTCTAATCTTTTGGACCCAATGACCTTGGGTACCATGATACGACATTTCATATCTATAGGTACTCAAGAAAAAGGAACGGAGCAATAAATTTAAATTTAGCTCCAAGAGAAATTGGATACTCGATAACGGGTGTTCAAAACACATGACGGGTGACGCTCAATAGCTCTCCGGAGTGGTTCCCATTGCAAATGGAAACCGCGTCGTATTTGGAGGCAACGAGAGCGGAACCATCATATGTGTTGGTAAAGTGGGTAATCCTTCTAAACCCATTATATGTGATGTTTACCTTGTTAAAGGATTAAACCACAATCTTATTTCAATAAGTCAACTTTGTGATAAAGGTTACAAAGTTAACTTTGCGAAAGGAATGTGTCGTATTTTAAGAAAAGATAATAATGAATTATTGTTTTCCGGCACACGCCATAAAGATATATATATCCTAGATCTTCCAAGATCACATGAACAATGTCTTATTGCCAACACAAGTGAACAACATTTATGGCATCGACGTTTTGGTCATGTGAACTTTGGAACACTTTTTAAGCTTTCCAAGTTAAATTCTATTAGAGGCTTCCCTAAGTTTGTCTTTCAAAAGAAAAGCTTTTGTGACTCGTGTCAACGAGGCAAGCTTCCAAAATCTTCATTTAAACCTAAGAAAAGCATTTCTTCTAAGCGGCCTCTAGAGCTATTACATCTAGATTTATTTGGGCCAACTAGAGTTGCTTCATTAGGTAATGCTAGATATGGACTTGTCATCGTTGATGACTTTTCTAGGTTTACTTGGGTATTTTCATTGTGTAATAAAAATGAAGCTTTTGAAAACTTCACAATTTTTGTTAAGAAAGTACAAAATCTCATTGGAACCACCATTGTCACTATTCGTAGTGATCATGGAGGGGAATTTGAGAATGAGTCTTTTGAGACATTTTGTGATGAAGTTGGTATTACACACACCTTCTCTTTCCCTCGTGCACCTCCTCAAAATGGTGTAGTTGAGAGAAAGAATAGGACGCTAGTGGAGTGTGCTCGCACTATGCTTGATGATAGCCAACTTGGCCATCAATTTTGGGCGGAAGCGGTACATACCGCTTGATATGTGTTTAATAGAATACTTTTGAGGCCCGGCACTAAACAAACTTGTTATGAATTGTTGTTTGGTAGGTTGCCTCAAGTTAAACATTTTCGTGTTTTTGGTTCGAAATGTTTTATTAAGAACATGTATGGTAGTTTGGACAAATTCGATCCAAGATCCGATGAGGGGATTTTTGTTGGATATTCTTCGCGTGGCAAAGCCTACCGGATATTCAACAAACGAACCTCAACGATCGAGGAGTCGCTTCATGTGTCATTTAATGAAGGATTTGTTCCAACTAGAATTACTAATGATGATGACTCTATGGATGTCTTATGTGATTCAATTGGTAATTCTAACTCTAATGATTCTATTGATTCTATTGAGACTAACCCGTCTAATGAAGTTGTTGAGAATGTTCATAGTGATCAAGGTATTCCCAAACGGCTTCATACCGTTCGTGACCATCCTCATGAGCAAGTCATTGGCAATATCCATGATAGTGTCAAGACGAGATCGCAAGTGAACTACTTCGCTCATCGTGCCTTTGCCTCCTGAGATGAGCGTCCTCTTGGTCCTCCCCTGAACGCGACGGCCGTAAAGAAATCTCTTACGACACTCCGTCACGTGCAGCAGACGACTCCCTCAGCTTCTCAGGGCACTTCTTCTGCAGCTGCTGCTTCCAGACCTCCCACCACTCTTGAGAGTCTCGCTCGTGACGTTCGTCGTCTCGAGTCTCGGTATGCTCGTTCCGATGAGATTCTTTGTCGTATTGCTCGTGTTATTGGTGTTGAGGTCCCTCCTCCTGTTTCTGAGGATGAGGAGAAGGATTATGAGGATATCGATGAGCTCCTTGATTCTCCTGCTCGTGGCGCTGAGGCAACTGCTGCTGCTGTTACTACTTCCACTGCTGGAGATGCCACCTCTTCCGGTGCTCCAGAGACTTCTACTCCAGTGGATCAGTCTGCTGCTGTTCCTGCTGATATCCCTGATCCAGTCGTGCCTGCTGATGTTCCTGCTGTTACTCCTACCGTTGAGCCAGTCGTCGATGTCTCCACTCCTGCCCCGATGATCCCTACTGTTGACACACCACTCCTTGCAGCAGAGCCTGAGTCCACTCCCTCGACTGGACCCACGGAGACTGCTGATCCTGCCACTTCCTCCTGAGCGTCAGTTTGGAGGACTCTCTGGTGATCATTGGATGATACATCCTTTTGAGAGTGTTTTGGGTTAGGATAGAGTTTGGTGGTGTTTTGATGTATTTTGATGTTTTGGTTGTCGGTGTACTTGATGTTTCTTCATTTTGTTGGATGTTGATGATGATATGTCGATGATGTTGTATCTTTTTGTTGGTGATATAGATGTTGCACTTTGTTTGATGTAGTCGATGTATTTTTGCATGTACTCATGATATTCTTATATATATACATCGATGTTCTCTTTTACTTCGTTGTGCACATTTAATATTCATTCAATGTCTATGATATGTGATTTCGTCGCTCGACGATTATAAACTTGGTTAAATAGATTTTATTTCTATGATTGCATAGAATTGTTTTCCATGCACAAATTTAACCAAGAATATTGAGTATTGAAGAGTACGTTTCTTTATTCAATAAGTGAATTTATATTTGGTATTTTGATGATTTTAATTTTCGTTTTTCGAAAATGGACAATTTGGCACACTTTGATTCGTTTTCGACTATTTTCCTTGGTGTAAATTTGGTCCATCGTCATATTCTACGACTCCCGATGTTGGATTTTCTTTATCCTTGTTGTTGTCGTTGTATGCCCCCCATTATTGGGATAATGCCAAAGGGGGAGAGATAATGATAATGATTAGGGCAAATGAAAATTTAACTCAATTTCCAAGAATCTAATTTGATATGTTAGATTCAGGGGGAGTTAAGATATATATAAGGATTTTCAAATCCGATATTTCAATAATCGATTCTCATTATATATCTCACTCGTCTGCTTGATGCAATTTATATTTATTCTATTTAGAATTAACGTGTCATCAATGCAGGGGGAGTAAGTATTTTACATTTGAATCATTATTTTTTATTATTATTTATGTTGGTTTGTCATCACCAAAAAGGGGGAGAATGTTGAGTATTGGACTCCCCGGATTTGGTTTTGGATGATGAGCAAACATAAATAATTCATGAACTAACAATCTGTGAGCGCAGTTATGGAGATCGTCTCCAAATTCACGAGAACACTCAAAGCGACATCTCAAGACTTCTCAAAGCTCGTATTCAATGCCTAAAGCTTCGTTGAAGCTTTTGGACCATTTTGGAAGTCATGAAGATTTGATCGAAGCTCTCGAAGACCGTTCCTTAAGGTTTTATTTATAGTCTTTTAGTTTCGATTTATAGAATGTTAAGCCTTGAGTATATCTTACATTTCTATCTTCCTAACGCTCATATCTTAGCTCTAGGATCTTAGTAGAAGTACATACAATCTTTCCCGAAGCATCGCGCTTCGATTCAGGACTTCTTGTGCATGTTAGTTGGTTCAAGAAGAAGAACCAACCGACTAGTTGGTGATCTAGTCGGTCGGCAAAGCTTCTTGGACCGACTAGTTTGCTTTCTAAACTTCATGCTCTTTACTGTTTACACTTAGTCGGTCCATGTTGACTCACCGACCGACTAGTTGGTGAACTAGTCGGTCAGTGATGCTTCTTAGACCGACTAGTTGAACATTCCCTGAACTTGCCTAGTTACTGTTTATACTTAGTCGGTCCATGTTGATTCACCGACCGACTAGTTAGTGAACTAGTCGGTCAGTGATGCTACTTAGACCGACTAGTTGAACAGTCACTGTTCATGCCAATTTTCTCCTGAGCTACTGTTTATCGTTAGTCGGTCTAATAACGTTTGGCGACCGACTAGTTGATGATCTAGTCGGTCAACATTTGTTCTTGAACCGACTAACTCAATTTGTATTCAGACTATTTGTTTTTAACTCTTAGTCGGTCTAAGTTCACTGACCGACCGACTAGTTGTGAAACTAGTCGGTCAGACAGTGTTCTTGGACCGACTAGATTTCTAGGTCTGAAATTCAATCTGTTCACTGTTCATCACTTAGTCGGTCCATGTTGTTTAACCGACCGACTAGTTGGTGAACTAGTCGGTCAGTGGTTGTTCTTTGACCGACTAATTGCTTCAGATTTCTATCCGTTGGGATTTGACCTAGCTCGTTTTTATGGGACACTATAAATACGAAGCTTGGTCATTTTCTCTCAAGGGAAGAGCTGACATTAAGAGATTCATTGAGATTGAAAGAGTTAGAGATTCTCACTCATTTCCAAAGCTCTCTCCCTCACAAGAAATCCATTCTCTCACTTTCTAGATCTAGAATCCATCTTGAGAGAAGTTTGTTCTTGGTGAGCCATTCAAGCTCTAGCTTGATTCAAGTCTCCAAATCACTCCTAGGCACCCATTGTTGCTCATTTCAGTGGTGCTAGGTCTTAGTGACTTCCTCTTCCTCAAATCCCTCCTTGCACCTATTTGGTAAGAAAACTCAAGGTATAGGATTTGTGGTAAGATTGTTTATTTCATATATAAACTGATTTTCATTGTTATTGATTCTCTCGGTTGTGAGAGAAGGTTGTGATCCCGGGTTGTGGGATTCACTATTGCCATTGCATGTATGATTTGATCTTGTGAAGGTTTTTCACAAGATATTCATAGTGGAAATCTTGGGTTAGGGTTTCTAACCTAAGTATCCGGAGGGGATCCGGGTGGTTGGGACGTATGATCACCGGGAACAAGTCGGGGAGACTTGGGTGGATCCGAACCCAGTAATATCTATTGTTAGCATTGTTAATTTTGTTGTTGTCATCAATTTAAGCTTCCGCAAATTGATTTGGTAGTTGTTTGCACGATAATTAGGAATTATACTCCTCGTTATTTTAAAGTACTATTCACCCCCCTAGTACTTGTGCAGTAGCTTGTAGGGCATTACATCTGTT